>JANJGN010001692.1:75000-116076 GCA_026770705.1 Isurus oxyrinchus
CATAAGGTCTCTCCCTCACTCCATCATAAGGCCCCCTCGCTGCACTGGGGACCACTTCCTCCATTGTAGGGGGCCTCTCCCGCCAGTGAGGGACCCCACTACCTCCACCGTGGGGCCTTGTCCCTCCTCCTTAGGATGCCCCCTCTTTCCGAGGTGGGAGCCTCTCCCTCAGCCACTCACCTGCTTTGGGGTAGGTGACAATGAGCAGGTCATCAGGTTTAGCCTGGAACTTTTCCACCCTCGGCCAGACGTCAGCAGACCACTTGGGGAGGGCGACGTTATGCACAACTTCAAACGGGGCCCTGGTGAAAGGGGACTCCGGCAAATCGGGGCGTTGAATCGGATCCATCTCCTGGGCCTGAAAGTGAGCATCACGATGGAGAGTTCATTCAGGGACCGAGAGCATCCAATCTCCCTCACTCCCTCCCTCACTGACCCTCACCCACACGGACCGAGAGGCTCCCGTCTCCCTCACTCCCTCCCTCACTGACCCTCACCCACACGGACCGAGAGGCTCCCGTCTCCCTCACTCCCTCCCTCACTGACCCTCACCCACAGGGGCCGAGAGGCTCCCGTCTCCCTCACTCCCTCCCTCACTGACCCTCACCCACAGGGACCGAGATGCTCCCGTCTCCCTCACTCCCTCCCTCACTGACCCTCACCCACAGGGACCGAGAGGCTCCCGTCTCCCTCACTCCCTCCCTCACTGACCCTCACCCACAGGGACCGAGAGGCTCCCGTCTCCCTCACTCCCTCCCTCACTGACCCTCACCCACATGGACCGAGAGGCTCCCGTCTCCCTCACTCCCTCCCTCACTGACCCTCACCCACAGGGGCCGAGATGCTCCCGTCTCTCTCACTCCCTCCCTCACTGACTCTCACCCACAGGGACCGAGAGGCTCCCGTCTCCCTCACTCCCTCCCTCACTGACCGTCACCCACAGGGACCGAGAGGCTCCCATCTCCCTCACTCCCTCCCTCACTGACCCTCACCCACAGGGACCGAGAGGCTCCCATCTCCCTCACTCCCTCCTTCACTGACCCTCACCCACAGGGACCGAGAGGCTCACGTCTCCCTCACTCCCTCCCTCACTGACCCTCACCCACAGGGACCGAGAGGCTCCCGTCTCCCTCACTCCCTCCCTCACTGACCCTCACCCACAGGGACCGAGAGGCTCCCGTCTCCCTCACTCACTCCCTCACTGACCCTCACCCACAGACACCGAGAGGCTCCCGTCTACCTCACTCCCTCCCTCACTGACACTCACCCAAAGGGACCGAGAGGCTCCCGTCTCCATCACTCCCTCCCTCACTGACCCTCACCCACAGGGGCCGAGAGGCTCCCGTCTCCCTCACTCCCTCACTGACCATCACCCACAGGGACCGCGAGGCTCCCGTCTCCCTCACTCACTCCCTCACTGACCCTCACCCACAGGGACAGAGAGGCTCCCGTCTCCCTCACTCCCTCCCTCACTGACCCTCACCCACAGGGACCGAGAGGCTCCCGTCTCCCTCACTCACTCCATCACTGACCCTCACCCACAGGGACCGAGAGGCTCCCGTCTCCCTCACTCCCTCCCTCACTGACCCTCACCCACAGGGACCGAGAGGCTCCCGTCTCCCTCAATCCCTCACTCACCGACCCTCTCCCACAGGGACCGAGAGGCTCCCGTCTCCCTCACTCCCTCCCTCACTGACCCTCACTCACAAGGACCGAGAGGCTCCCGTCTCCCTCACTCCCTCCCTCACTGACCCTCACCCAAAGGGACCGAGAGGGTCCCGTCTCCCCCATTCCCTCACTGACCTTAACCCACAGGGACCGAGAGGCTCCCGTATCCCCCACTCCCTCAAACACTGACCCTCACCCACATGGACCGAGAGGCTCCCATCTCCCTCACTCCCTCCCTCACTGACCCTCACCCACAGGGATAGAGAGGCTCCCGTCTCCCTCACTCCCTCCCTCACTGACCCTCACCCAAAGGGACCGAGAGGGTCCCGTCTGCCCCATTCCCTCACTGACCTTCACCCACAGGGACGGAGAGGCTCCCGTCACCCTCACTCCCTCCCTCACTGACCCTCACTCACAAGGACCGAGAGGCTCCCGTCTCCCTCACTCCCTCCCTCACTGACCCTCACCCAAAGGGACCGAGAGGGTCCCGTCTCCCCCATTCCCTCACTGACCTTCACCCACAGGGACCGAGAGGCTCCCGTATCCCCCACTCCCTCAAACACTGACCCTCACCCACATGGACCGAGAGGCTCCCATCTCCCTCACTCCCTCCCTCACTGACCCTCACCCACAGGGATAGAGAGGCTCCCGTCTCCCTCACTCCCTCTCTCACTGACCCTCACTCACAGGGGCCGAGAGGCTCCCGTCTCCCTCACTCCCTCCCTCACTGACACTCACCCACAGGGACCGAGAGGCTCCCGTCTCCCTCACTCCCTCCCTCAGAAACCCTCACCCACAGGGACCGAGAGGCTCCCGTCTGCCTCACTCCCTCCCTCACTGACCCTCACCCACAGGGACCGAGACGCTCCCGTCTGCCTCACTCCCTCCCTCACTGACCCTCACCCACAGGGACCGAGAGGCTCGCGTCTGCCTCACTCCCTCCCTCACTGACCCTCACCCACAGGGGACCGAGAGGCTCGCGTCTCCCTCACTCCCTCCCTCACTGACCTTCACCCACAGGGACCGAGAGGCTCCCGTCATCCTCACTCCCTCACTGACCATCACCCACAGGGGCCGAGAGGGTCCCGTCTCCCTCACTCCCTCACTGACCCTCACTCACAGGGACCGAGACGCTCCCATCTCCCTCACTCCCTCCCTCATTGACCCTCACCCACAGGGACCGAGAGGCTCCCGTCTCCCTCACTCCCTTCCCTCACTGACCCTCCCCCACAGGGACAGAGAGTCTCCCGTCTCCCTCACTCCCTCCCTCACTGACCCTCACCCACAGGGACCGAGAGGCTCCCGTCTCCCTCACTCCCTCCCTCACTGACCCTCACCCACAGGGACCGAGAGGCTCCCGTCTCCCTCACTCCCTCCCTCACTGACCCTCACCCACAGGGACCGAGAGGCTCCCGTCTCCCTCACTCCCTCCCTCACTGACCCTCACCCACAGGGACCGAGTGGATCCCGTCTCCCTCACTCCCTCCCTCACTGACCCTCACCCACAGGGACAGAGAGGCTCCCGTCTCCCTCAATCCCTCCCTCACTGACCCTCACCCACAGGGACCGAGAGGCTCCCGTCTCCCTCACTCCCTCCCTCACTGACCCTCACCCACATGGACCGAGAGGCTCCCGTCTCCCTCACTCCCTCCCTCACTGACCCTCACCCACAGGGGCCGAGATGCTCCCGTCTCTCTCACTCCCTCCCTCACTGACTCTCACCCACAGGGACCGAGAGGCTCCCGTCTCCCTCACTCCCTCCCTCACTGACCGTCACCCACAGGGACCGAGAGGCTCCCATCTCCCTCACTCCCTCCCTCACTGACCCTCACCCACAGGGACCGAGAGGCTCCCATCTCCCTCACTCCCTCCTTCACTGACCCTCACCCACAGGGGTCGAGAGGCTCACGTCTCCCTCACTCCCTCCCTCACTGACCCTCACCCACAGGGACCGAGAGGCTCCCGTCTCCCTCACTCCCTCCCTCACTGACCCTCACCCACAGGGACCGAGAGGCTCCCGTCTCCCTCACTCACTCCCTCACTGACCCTCACCCACAGACACCGAGAGGCTCCCGTCTACCTCACTCCCTCCCTCACTGACCCTCACCCAAAGGGACCGAGAGGCTCCCGTCTCCCTCACTCCCTCCCTCACTGACCCTCACCCACAGGGACCGAGAGGCTCCCGTCTCCATCACTCCCTCCCTCACTGACCCTCACCCACAGGGGCCGAGAGGCTCCCGTCTCCCTCACTCCCTCACTGACCATCACCCACAGGGACCGCGAGGCTCCCGTCTCCCTCACTCACTCCCTCACTGACCCTCACCCACAGGGACAGAGAGGCTCCCGTCTCCCTCACTCCCTCCCTCACTGACCCTCACCCACGGGGACCGAGAGGCTCCCGTCTCCCTCACTCACTCCATCACTGACCCTCACCCACAGGGACCGAGAGGCTCCCGTCTCCCTCACTCCCTCCCTCACTGACCCTCAACCACAGGGACCGAGAGGCTCCCGTCTCCCTCAATCCCTCACTCACCGACCCTCTCCCACAGGGACCGAGAGGCTCCCGTCTCCCTCACTCCCTCCCTCACTGACCCTCACTCACAAAGACCGAGAGGCTCCCGTCTCCCTCACTCCCTCCCTCACTGACCCTCACCCAAAGGGACCGAGAGGGTCCCGTCTCCCCCATTCCCTCACTGACCTTAACCCACAGGGACCGAGAGGCTCCCGTATCCCCCACTCCCTCAAACACTGACCCTCACCCACATGGACCGAGAGGCTCCCATCTCCCTCACTCCCTCCCTCACTGACCCTCACCCACAGGGATAGAGAGGCTCCCGTCTCCCTCACTCCCTCCCTCACTGACCCTCACCCAAAGGGACCGAGAGGGTCCCGTCTCCCCCATTCCCTCACTGACCTTCACCCACAGGGACCGAGAGGCTCCCGTCTCCCTCACTCCCTCCCTCACTGACCCTCACTCACAAGGACCGAGAGGCTCCCGTCTCCCTCACTCCCTCCCTCACTGACCCTCACCCAAAGGGACCGAGAGGGTCCCGTCTCCCCCATTCCCTCACTGACCTTCACCCACAGGGACCGAGAGGCTCCCGTATCCCCCACTCCCTCAAACACTGACCCTCACCCACATGGACCGAGAGGCTCCCATCTCCCTCACTCCCTCCCTCACTGACCCTCACCCACAGGGATAGAGAGGCTCCCGTCTCCCTCACTCCCTCTCTCACCGACCCTCACTCACAGGGGCCGAGAGGCTCCCGTCTCCCTCACTCCCTCCCTCACTGACACTCACCCACAGGGACCGAGAGGCTCCCGTCTCCCTCACTCCCTCCCTCAGAAACCCTCACCCACAGGGACCGAGAGGCTCCCGTCTGCCTCACTCCCTCCCTCACTGACCCTCACCCACAGGGACCGAGACGCTCCCGTCTGCCTCACTCCCTCCCTCACTGACCCTCACCCACAGGGACCGAGAGGCTCGCGTCTCCCTCACTCCCTCCCTCACTGACCTTCACCCACAGGGACCGAGAGGCTCCCGTCATCCTCACTCCCTCACTGACCATCACCCACAGGGGCCGAGAGGGTCCCGTCTCCCTCACTCCCTCACTGACCCTCACTCACAGGGACCGAGACGCTCCCATCTCCCTCACTCCCTCCCTCATTGACCCTCACCCACAGGGACCGAGAGGCTCCCGTCTCCCTCACTCCCTTCCCTCACTGACCCTCCCCCACAGGGACAGAGAGTCTCCCGTCTCCCTCACTACCTCCCTCACTGACCCTCACCCACAGGGACTGAGAGGCTCCCGTCTCCCTCACTCCCTCCCTCACTGACCCTCACACACAGGGACCGAGAGGCTCCCATCTCCCTCACTCCCTCCCTCACTGACCCGCACACACAGGGACCGAGAGTGTCCAGTCTCCCTCACTCCCTCACTCACTGACCCTCACCCACAGGGACCGAGAGTGTCCTGTCTCCCTCACTCCCTCACTCACTGACCCTCACCCACAGGGACCGAGAGGCTCCCGTCTCCCTCACTCCCTCACTCACTGACCCTCTCCCACAGGGACCGAGAGGCTCCCGTCTCCCTCACTCCCTCCCTCATTGACCCTCACCCACAGGGACCGAGAGGCTCCCTTCTCCCTCACTCCCTCCCTCACTGACCCTCACCCACAGGGACCGAGACGCTCCCGTCTCCCTCACTCCATCCCTCACTTACCCTCACCCACAGGGACCGAGAGGTTCCCGTCTCCCCTACTCCCTCCCTCACTGACCCTCCCCCACAGGGACCGAGAGGCTCCCGTCTCCCTCACTCCCTCCCTCAATGACCCTCCCCCACAGGGACGGAAAGGCTCCCGTCTCCCTCACTCACTCCCTCATTGACCCTCACCCACAGGGGTCGAGAGGCTCCCATCTCCCTCACAACCTCCCTCACTGACCCTCACCCACAGGGGCCGAGAGGCTCCCGTCTCCCTCACTCCCTCACTGACCTTCACCCACAGAGACCGCGAGGCTCCCGTCTCCCCCACTCCCTCCCTCACTGACCCTCACCAACAGGGACAGAGAGGCTCCCGTCTACCTCACTCCCTCCCTCACTGTCCCTCACCCACAGGGACCGAGAGGCTCCCGTCTCCCTCACTCACTCCCTCACTGAACCTCACACACAGGGACCGAGAGGCTCCCGTCTCCCTCACTCCCTCCCTCACTGACCCTCACCCACAGGGACCGAGAGGCTCCCGTCTCCCTCACTCCCTCCCTCACTGACCCTCACCCACAGGGACCGAGAGGCTCCCGTCTCCCTCACACCCTCCCTCACTGACCCTCACCCACAGGGACCGAGAGGCTCCCGTCTCCCTCACTCCCTCCCTCACTGACCCTCACCCACAGGGACCAAGAGGCTCCCGTCTCCCTCACTCCCTCACTCACTGACCCTCTCTCACAGGGACCGAGAGTCTCCCGTCTCCCTCACTCCCTCCCTCACTGACCCTCACTCACAGGGATCGAGAGGCTCCCGTCTCCCTCACTCCCTCCTTCACTGACCCTCACCCACAGGGACCGAGAGGGTCCCTTCTCCCCCATTCCCTCACTGACCTTCACCCACAGGGACCGAGAGGCTCCCGTCTCCCTCAATCCCTCCCTCACTGACCCTCACCCACAGGGACCGAGAGGCTCCCGTCTCCCACACTACCTCCCTCACTGACCATCACCCACAGGGACCGAGAGGCTCCCGTCTCCCTCACTACCTCCCTCACAGACCATCACCCACAGGGACCGAGAGGCTCCCGACTCCTTCACTCCCTCCCTCACTGACCCTCACCCACAGGGACCGAGAGACTCCCGTCACCCTCACTCCCTCCCTCACTGACACTAACCCAAAGGGACCGAGAGGCTCCGGTCTCCCTCATTCCCTCCCTCACTGACCCTCTCCCACTGGGACCGAGAGGCTCCCGTCTCCCTCACTCACTCCCTCACTGACCCTCACCCACAGGGACCGAGAGGCTCCCGTCTCCCTCACTCCATCAGTGACCCTCACCCACAGGGGCCGAGTGGCTCCCGTCTCCCTCACTCAATCCCTCACTGACCCTCACCCACAGGGGCCGAGAGGCTCCCGTCTCCCTCACTCCCTCCCTCACTGACCCTCACCCACAAAGACCGAGATGCTCCCGTCTCCCTCATTCACTCCCTCACTGACCCTCACCCACAGGGACCGAGAGGGTCCTGTCTCCCTCACACTCTCCCTCACTGACCCTCAGCCACAGGCACCGAGAGGCTCCCGTCTCCCTCACTCCCTCCCTCACTGACCCTCACCCACAGGGACCGAGAGGCTCCCGTCTCCCTCACTCCCTCCCTCACTGACCCTCACCCACAGGGACCGAGAGTCTCCCGTCTCCCTCACTCCCTCACTCACTGACCCTCTCCCACAGGGACCGAGAGGCACCCGTCTCCCTCACTCCCTCCCTCATTGACCCTCACTCACAGGGACCGAGAGGCTCCCGTCTCCCTCACTCCCTCCCTCACTGACCCTCACCCATAGGGACCGAGAGGCTCCCGTCTCCCTCACTCCCTCCCTCACTGACCCTCACCCACAGGGACCGAGAGGGTCCCCTCTCCCCCATTCCCTCACTGACCTTCACCCACAGGGACCGAGAGGCTCCCGTCTCCCTCACTCCCTCCCTCACTGACCCTCACCCACAGGGACCGAGAGGCTCCCATCTTCCAGATTACCTCCCTCACTGACCCTCACTCACAGGGACCGAGAGGCTCCCGTCTCCCTCACTCCCACCCTCACAGACCATCAACCACAGGGACCGAGAGGCTCCCGTCTCCCTCACTCCCTCCCTCACTGACCCTCACCCACAGGGACCGAGACGCTCCCGTCTCCCTCACTCCCTCACTCACTGACCCTCACCCACAGGGACCGAGAGGCTCCCGTCTCCCTCACTCCATCCCTCACTTACCCTCACCCACAGGGACCAAGAGGTTCCCGTCTCCCTCACTCCCTCCCTCACTGACCCTCCCCCACAGGGACGGAAAGGCTCCCGTCTCCCTCACTCACTCCCTCATTAACCCACACCCACAGGGGTCGAGAGGCTCCCATCTCCCTCACTCCCTCCCTCACTGACCCTCACCCACAGGGGCCAAGAGGCTCCCGTCTCCCTCACTCCAACCCTCATTGACCCTCACCCACAGGGGTCAAGAGGCTCCCGTCTCCCTCACTCCCTCACTGACCTTCACCCACAGGGACCGCGAGGCTCCCGTCTCCCTCACTCCCTCCCTCACTGACCCTCACCCACAGGGACCGAGAGGCTCCCGTCTCCTTCACTCCCTCCCTCACTGACCCTCACCCACAGGGACCGAGATGCTCCCGTCTCCCTCACTCCCTCACTCACTGACCATCACCCACAGGGACCGAGACGCTCCCGTCTGCCTCACTCCCTCCCTCACTGACCCTCACCCACAGGGACCGAGAGGCTGGCGTCTCCCGCACTCCCTCCCTCACTGACCCTCACCCACAGGGACCGAGAGGCTCCCGTCATCCTCACTCCCTCACTGACCATCACCCACAGGGGCCGAGAGGGTCCCGTCTCCCTCACTCCCTCACTGTCCTCACTCACAGGGACCGAGACGCTCCCATCTCCCTCACTCCCTCCCTCAATGACCCTCACCCACAGGGACCGAGAGGCTCCCGTCTCCCTCACTCCCTTCCCTCACTGACCCTCCCCCACAGGGACAGAGAGTCTCCCGTCTCCCTAACTACCTCCCTCACTGACCCTCACCCACAGGGACTGAGAGGCTCCCGTCTCCCTCACTCCCTCCCTCACTGACCCTCACCCACAGGGACCGAGAGGCTCCCATCTCCCTCACTCCCTCCCTCACTGACCCTCACACACAGGGACAGAGAGTGTCCTGTCTCCCTCACTCCCTCACTCACTGACCCTCACCCACAGGGACCGAGAGTGTCCTGTCTCCCTCACTCCCTCACTCACTGACCCTCACCCACAGGGACCGAGAGGCTCCCGTCTCCCTCACTCCCTCCCTCATTGACCCTCACCCACAGGGACCGAGAGGCTCCCTTCTCCCTCACTCCCTCCCTCACTGACCCTCACCCACAGGGACCGAGACGCTCCCGTCTCCCTCACTCCATCCCTCACTTACCCTCACCCACAGGGACCGAGAGGTTCCCGTCTCCCCTACTCCCTCCCTCACTGACCCTCCCCCACAGGGACCGAGAGGCTCCCGTCTCCCTCACTCCCTCCCTCACTGACCCTCCCCCACAGGGACCGAGAGGCTCCCGTCTCCCTCACTCACTCCCTCATTGACCCTCACCCACAGGGGTCGAGAGGCTCCCATCTCCCTCACAACCTCCCTCACTGACCCTCACCCACAGGGGCCGAGAGGCTCCCGTCTCCCTCACTCCCTCACTGACCTTCACCCACAGAGACCGCGAGGCTCCCGTCTCCCCCACTCCCTCCCTCACTGACCCTCACCAACAGGGACAGAGAGGCTCTCGTCTACCTCACTCCCTCCCTCACTGTCCCTCACCCACAGGGACCGAGAGGCTCCCGTCTCCCTCACTCACTCCCTCACTGAACCTCACACACAGGGACCGAGAGGCTCCCGTCTCCCTCACTCCCTCCCTCACTGACCCTCACCCACAGGGACCGAGAGGCTCCCGTCTCCCTCACTCCCTCCCTCACTGACCCTCACCCACAGGGACCGAGAGGCTCCCGTCTCCCTCACACCCTCCCTCACTGACCCTCACCCACAGGGACCGAGAGGCTCCCGTCTCCCTCACTCCCTCCCTCACTGACCCTCACCCACAGGGACCAAGAGGCTCCCGTCTCCCTCACTCCCTCACTCACTGACCCTCTCTCACAGGGACCGAGAGTCTCCCGTCTCCCTCACTCCCTCCCTCACTGACCCTCACTCACAGGGATCGAGAGGCTCCCGTCTCCCTCACTCCCTCCTTCACTGACCCTCACCCACAGGGACCGAGAGGGTCCCTTCTCCCCCATTCCCTCACTGACCTTCACCCACAGGGACCGAGAGGCTCCCGTCTCCCTCAATCCCTCCCTCACTGACCCTCACCCACAGGGACCGAGAGGCTCCCGTCTCCCACACTACCTCCCTCACTGACCATCACCCACAGGGACCGAGAGGCTCCCGTCTCCCTCACTACCTCCCTCACAGACCATCACCCACAGGGACCGAGAGGCTCCCGACTCCTTCACTCCCTCCCTCACTGACCCTCACCCACAGGGACCGAGAGACTCCCGTCACCCTCACTCCCTCCCTCACTGACACTAACCCAAAGGGACCGAGAGGCTCCGGTCTCCCTCATTCCCTCCCTCACTGACCCTCTCCCACTGGGACCGAGAGGCTCCCGTCTCCCTCACTCACTCCCTCACTGACCCTCACCCACAGGGACCGAGAGGCTCCCGTCTCCCTCACTCCATCAGTGACCCTCACCCACAGGGGCCGAGTGGCTCCCGTCTCCCTCACTCAATCCCTCACTGACCCTCACCCACAGGGGCCGAGAGGCTCCCGTCTCCCTCACTCCCTCCCTCACTGACCCTCACCCACAAAGACCGAGATGCTCCCGTCTCCCTCATTCACTCCCTCACTGACCCTCACCCACAGGGACCGAGAGGGTCCTGTCTCCCTCACACTCTCCCTCACTGACCCTCAGCCACAGGCACCGAGAGGCTCCCGTCTCCCTCACTCCCTCCCTCACTGACCCTCACCCACAGGGACCGAGAGGCTCCCGTCTCCCTCACTCCCTCCCTCACTGACCCTCACCCACAGGGACCGAGAGTCTCCCGTCTCCCTCACTCCCTCACTCACTGACCCTCTCCCACAGGGACCGAGAGGCACCCGTCTCCCTCACTCCCTCCCTCATTGACCCTCACTCACAGGGACCGAGAGGCTCCCGTCTCCCTCACTCCCTCCCTCACTGACCCTCACCCATAGGGACCGAGAGGCTCCCGTCTCCCTCACTCCCTCCCTCACTGACCCTCACCCACAGGGACCGAGAGGGTCCCCTCTCCCCCATTCCCTCACTGACCTTCACCCACAGGGACCGAGAGGCTCCCGTCTCCCTCACTCCCTCCCTCACTGACCCTCACCCACAGGGACCGAGAGGCTCCCGTCTTCCAAATTACCTCCCTCACTGACCCTCACTCACAGGGACCGAGAGGCTCCCGTCTCCCTCACTCCCACCCTCACAGACCATCAACCACAGGGACCGAGAGGCTCCCGTCTCCCTCACTCCCTCCCTCACTGACCCTCACCCACAGGGACCGAGACGCTCCCGTCTCCCTCACTCCCTCACTCACTGACCCTCACCCACAGGGACCGAGAGGCTCCCGTCTCCCTCACTCCATCCCTCACTTACCCTCACCCACAGGGACCAAGAGGTTCCCGTCTCCCTCACTCCCTCCCTCACTGACCCTCCCCCACAGGGACGGAAAGGCTCCCGTCTCCCTCACTCACTCCCTCATTAACCCACACCCACAGGGGTCGAGAGGCTCCCATCTCCCTCACTCCCTCCCTCACTGACCCTCACCCACAGGGGCCAAGAGGCTCCCGTCTCCCTCACTCCAACCCTCATTGACCCTCACCCACAGGGGTCAAGAGGCTCCCGTCTCCCTCACTCCCTCACTGACCTTCACCCACAGGGACCGCGAGGCTCCCGTCTCCCTCACTCCCTCCCTCACTGACCCTCACCCACAGGGACCGAGAGGCTCCCGTCTCCTTCACTCCCTCCCTCACTGACCCTCACCCACAGGGACCGAGATGCTCCCGTCTCCCTCACTCCCTCACTCACTGACCATCACCCACAGGGACCGAGACGCTCCCGTCTGCCTCACTCCCTCCCTCACTGACCCTCACCCACAGGGACCGAGAGGCTCGCGTCTCCCGCACTCCCTCCCTCACTGACCCTCACCCACAGGGACCGAGAGGCTCCCGTCATCCTCACTCCCTCACTGACCATCACCCACAAGGGCCGAGAGGGTCCCGTCTCCCTCACTCCCTCACTGTCCTCACTCACAGGGACCGAGACGCTCCCATCTCCCTCACTCCCTCCCTCAATGACCCTCACCCACAGGGACCGAGAGGCTCCCGTCTCCCTCACTCCCTTCCCTCACTGACCCTCCCCCACAGGGACAGAGAGTCTCCCGTCTCCCTAACTACCTCCCTCACTGACCCTCACCCACAGGGACTGAGAGGCTCCCGTCTCCCTCACTCCCTCCCTCACTGACCCTCACCCACAGGGACCGAGAGGCTCCCATCTCCCTCACTCCCTCCCTCACTGACCCTCACACACAGGGACAGAGAGTGTCCTGTCTCCCTCACTCCCTCACTCACTGACCCTCACCCACAGGGACCGAGAGTGTCCTGTCTCCCTCACTCCCTCACTCACTGACCCTCACCCACAGGGACCGAGAGGCTCCCGTCTCCCTCACTCCCTCCCTCATTGACCCTCACCCACAGGGACCGAGAGGCTCCCTTCTCCCTCACTCCCTCCCTCACTGACCCTCACCCACAGGGACCGAGACGCTCCCGTCTCCCTCACTCCATCCCTCACTTACCCTCACCCACAGGGACCGAGAGGTTCCCGTCTCCCCTACTCCCTCCCTCACTGACCCTCCCCCACAGGGACCGAGAGGCTCCCGTCTCCCTCACTCCCTCCCTCACTGACCCTCCCCCACAGGGACGGAAAGGCTCCCGTCTCCCTCACTCACTCCCTCATTGACCCTCACCCACAGGGGTCGAGAGGCTCCTATCTCCCTCACAACCTCCCTCACTGACCCTCACCCACAGGGGCCGAGAGGCTCCCGTCTCCCTCACTCCCTCACTGACCTTCACCCACAGGGACCGGGAGGCTCCCGTCTCCCCCATTCCCTCCCTCACTGACCCTCACCAACAGGGACAGAGAGGCTCCCGTCTACCTCACTCCCTCCCTCACTGTCCCTCACCCACAGGGACCGAGAGGCTCCCGTCTCCCTCACTCACTCCCTCACTGAACCTCACCCACAGGGACCGAGAGGCTCCCGTCTCCCTCACTCCCTCCCTCACTGACCCTCACCCACAGGGACCGAGAGGCTCCCGTCTCCCTCACTCCCTCCCTCACTGACCCACACCCACAGGGACCGAGAGGCTCCCGTCTCCCTCACACCCTCCCTCACTGACCCTCACCCACAGGGACCGAGAGGCTCCCGTCTCCCTCACTCCCTCCCTCACTGACCCTCACCCACAGGGACCAAGAGGCTCCCGTCTCCCTCACTCCCTCACTCACTGACCCTCTCTCACAGGGACCGAGAGTCTCCCGTCTCCCTCACTCCCTCCCTCACTGACCCTCACTCACAGGGATCGAGAGGCTCCCGTCTCCCTCACTCCCTCCTTCACTGACCCTCACCCACAGGGAACGAGAGGGTCCCTTCTCCCCCATTCCCTCACTGACCTTCACCCACAGGGACCGAGAGGCTCCCGTCTCCCTCAATCCCTCCCTCACTGACCCTCACCCACAGGGACCGAGAGGCTCCCGTCTCCCACACTACCTCCCTCACTGACCATCACCCACAGGGACCGAGAGGCTCCCGTCTCCCTCACTACCTCCCTCACAGACCATCACCCACAGGGACCGAGAGGCTCCCGACTCCTTCACTCCCTCCCTCACTGACCCTCACCCACAGGGACCGAGAGACTCCCGTCGCCCTCACTCCCTCCCTCACTGACACTAACCCACAGGGACCGAGAGGCTCCGGTCTCCCTCATTCCCTCCCTCACTGACCCTCTCCCACTGGGACCGAGAGGCTCCCGTCTCCCTCACTCACTCCCTCACTGACCCTCACCCACAGGGACCGAGAGGCTCCCGTCTCCCTCACTCCATCAGTGACCCTCACCCACAGGGGCCGAGTGGCTCCCGTCTCCCTCACTCAATCCCTCACTGACCCTCACCCACAGGGGCCGAGAGGCTCCCGTCTCCCTCACTCCCTCCCTCACTGACCCTCACCCACAAAGACCGAGATGCTCCCGTCTCCCTCATTCACTCCCTCACTGACCCTCACCCACAGGGACCGAGAGGGTCCTGTCTCCCTCACACTCTCCCTCACTGACCCTCACCCACAGGGACCGAGAGGCTCCCGTCTCCCTCACTCCCTCCCTCACTGACCCTCACCCACAGGGACCGATAGGCTCCCGTCTCCCTCACTCCCTCCCTCACTGACCCTCACCCACAGGGACCGAGAGGCTCCCGTCTCCCTCACTCCCTCACTCACTGACCCTCTCCCACAGGGACCGAGAGGCACCCGTCTCCCTCACTCCCTCCCTCATTGACCCTCACTCACAGGGACCGAGAGGCTCCCGTCTCCCTCACTCCCTCCCTCACTGACCCTCACCCATAGGGACCGAGAGGCTCCCGTCTCCCTCACTCCCTCCCTCACTGACCCTCACCCACAGGGACCGAGAGGGTCCCCTCTCCCCCATTCCCATACTGACCTTCACCCACAGGGACCGAGAGGCTCCCGTCTCCCTCACTCCCTCCCTCACTGACCCTCACTCACAGGGACCGAGAGGCTCCCGTCTCCCTCACTCCCACCCTCACAGACCATCAACCACAGGGACCGAGAGGCTCCCGTCTCCCTCACTCCCTCCCTCACTGACCCTCACCCACAGGGACCGAGACGCTCCCGTCTCCCTCACTCCCTCACTCACTGACCCTCACCCACAGGGACCGAGAGGCTCCCGTCTCCCTCACTCCATCCCTCACTTACCCTCACCCACAGGGACCAAGAGGTTCCCGTCTCCCTCACTCCCTCCCTCACTGACCCTCCCCCACAGGGACGGAAAGGCTCCCGTCTCCCTCACTCACTCCCTCATTAACCCACACCCACAGGGGTCGAGAGGCTCCCATCTCCCTCACTCCCTCCCTCACTGACCCTCACCCACAGGGGCCAAGAGGCTCCCGTCTCCCTCACTCCAACCCTCATTGACCCTCACCCACAGGGGTCAAGAGGCTCCCGTCTCCCTCACTCCCTCACTGACCTTCACCCACAGGGACCGCGAGGCTCCCGTCTCCCTCACTCCCTCCCTCACTGACCCTCACCCACAGGGACCGAGAGGCTCCCGTCTCCTTCACTCCCTCCCTCACTGACCCTCACCCACAGGGACCGAGATGCTCCCGTCTCCCTGACTCCCTCACTCACTGACCATCACCCACAGGGACCGAGAGGCTCCCGTCTCCCTCACTCACTCCCTCACTGACCCTCATCCACAGGGACCGAGAGGCTCCCGTCTCACGCACTCCCTCACTGACCCTCACCCACAGGGGCCAAGAGGCTCCCGACTCACTCACTCCCTCCCTCACTGACCCTCACCCACAGGGACCGAGAGGCTCCCGTCTCCCTCACTCACTCAATGACCCTCACCCACAGGGACCGTAAGGCTCCCGTCTCCCCCACTCCCTCCCTCACTGACCCTCACCCACAGGGACCGAGAGGCTCCCGTCTCCCTCACTCCCTCCCTCACTGACCCTCACCCACAGGGACCGAGAGGCAACCGTCTCCCTCACTCCCTCACTGACCCTCACCCACAGGGACCGAGAGGCTCCCGTCTCCCGCACTCCCTCACTGACCCTCACCCACAGGGACCGAGAGGCTCCCGTCTCACTCACTCCCTCACTGACCCTCACCCACAGGGACCAAGAGGCTCCCGACTCACTCACTCCCTCCCTCACTTAACTTCAACCACAGGGACCGAGATTCTCCCCTCCCCCTCACTCACTCTCCCACTGAGCCTCACCGACAGGGACCGAGAGGCTCCCGTCTCCCTCACTCCCTCCCTCACTGACCCTCACCCACAGGGACCGAGAGGCTCCTGTCTCCCTCACTCCCTCCCTCACTGACCCTCTCTCACAGGGGCCGAGAGGCTCCCGTCTCCCTCACTCCCTCCCTCACTGACCCTCACCCACAGAGACCGAGAGGCTCCCGTCTCCCTCACTCCCTCCCTCACTGACCCTCACTCACAGGGACCGAGAGGGTCCCTACTCCCTCACTCCTTCCCTCAATGACCCTCACCCACAGGGACCCAGAGGCTCCCGTCTCCCTCACTCCCTCCCTCACTGACCCTCACACACAGGGACCGAGAGGCTCCCGTCTCCCTCACTCCCTCGCTCACTGACCCTCACCCACAGGGCCCGAGAGGCTCCCGTCTCCCTCACTCCCTCCCTCACTGACACTCTCCCACAGGGACAGAGAGGATCCCGTCTCCCTCACTCCCTCCCTCACTGACCCTCACCCACAGGGACAGAGAGGCTCCCGTCTCCCTCACTCCTTCCCTCACTGACCCTCACCCACAGGGACCGAGAGGCTCCCGTCTCCCTCACTCTTTCCCTCACTGACCCTCACCCACAGGGATCAAGAGGCTCCCGTCTCCCTCACTCCCTCCCTCACTGACCCTCACCCACAGGGACCGAGATGCTCCCGTCTCCCTCACTCCCTCCCTCACTGACCCTCACCCACAGGGACTGAGAGGCTCCCGTCCCCCTCACTCCCTCCCTCACTGACCCTCACCCACAGGGACCGAGAGGCTCCCGTCTCCCTCACTCCCTCACTGACCCTCACCCACAGGGACCGAGAGGCTCCCGTCTCCCTCACTCCCTCCCTCACTGAATCTCACCCACAGGGACCGAGATGCTCCCGTCTCCCTCACTCCCTCCCTCACTGACCCTCAACCACTGGGACCGAGAGGCTCCCGTCTCCCTCACTCCCTCACTGACCTTCACCCACAGGGACCGAGAGGCTCCCGTCTCCCTCACTCCCTCACTGACCTTCACCCACAGGGACCGCGAGGCTCCCGTCTCCCTCAATCCCTCACTGACCTTCACCCACAGGGACCGAGAGGCTCCCGTCTCCCTCACTCACTCACTGACCTTCACCCACAGGGACCGAGAGGCTCCCGTCTCCCTCACTCCCTCACTGACCTTCACCCACAGGGACCGCGAGGCTCCCGTCTCCCTCACTCCCTCACTGACCTTCACCCACAGGGACCGAGGGTCTCCCGTCTCCCTCACTCCCTCACTGACCTTCACCCACAGGGACCGAGAGGCTCCCGTCTCCTCACTCCCTCTCTCACTGACCCTCACCCACAGGGACCGAGAGGCTCCCGTCTCCCTCACGCCCTCCCTCACTGACCCTCACCCACAGGGACCGAGAGGCTCCCGTCTACCTCACTCCCTCCCTCACTGTCCCTCACCCACAGGGACCGAAAGGCTCCCGTCTCCCTCACTCAATCCCTCACTGACCCTCTCCCACAGGGACCGAGACACTACCGTCTCCCTCACTCCCTCCCTCACTGACCCTCACCAACAGGGACCGAGAGGCTTCCGTCTCACTCACTCCCTCCCTCACTGACCCTCACTCACAGGGACCGAGAGGCTCCCGTCTCCCTCACTCCCTCCCTCAATGACCCTCACCCACAGGGACCGAGAGGGTCCCGTCTCCCTCACTCCTTCCCTCAATGACCCTCACCCACAGGGACCCAGAGGCTCCCGTCTCCCTCACTCCCTCCCTCACTGACCCTCACCCACAGGGACCGAGAGGCTCCCGTCTCCCTCACTCCCTCGCTAAATGACCCTCACCCACAGGGCCCGAGAGGCTCCCGTCTCCCTCACTCCATCCCTCACTGACCCTCTCCCACAGGGACCGAGAGTCTCCCGTCTCCCTCACTCCCTCCCTCACTGACCCTCACCCAAAGGGACAGAGAGGATCCCGTCTCCCTCACTCCCTCCCTCACTGACCCTCACCCACAGGGACCGAGAGGCGCCCGTCTCACTCACTCCTTCCCTCACTGACCCTCACCCACAGGGACCGAGAGGCTCCCGTCTCCCTCACTCCCTCCCTCACTGACCCTCACCCACAGGGACCGAGAGGCACTCGTCTCCCTCACTCCCTCCCTCACTGACCCTCACCCACAGGGACCGAGCGGCTCCCGTTTCCCTCACTCCCTCACTCACTGACCCTCACCCACAGGGACCGAGAGGCTCCCGTCTCCCTCACACCCTCCCTCACTGACCCTCACCCACAGGGACCGAGAGGCTCCCGTCTCCCTCACTCCCTCCCTCACTGACCCTGTCCCACAGGGACCGAGAGGCTCCCGTCTCCCTCACTCCCTCACTCACTGACCCTCTCTCACAGGGACCGAGAGTCTCCCGTCTCCCTCACTCCCTCCCTCACTGACCCTCACTCACAGGGATCGAGAGGCTCCCGTCTCCCTCACTCCCTCCTTCACTGACCCTCACCCACAGGGACCGAGAGGGTCCCTTCTCCCCCATTCCATCACTGACCTTCACCCACAGGGACCGAGAGGCTCCCGTCTCCCTCAATCCCTCCCTCACTGACCCTCACCCACAGGGACCGAGAGGCTCCCGTCTCCCACACTACCTCCCTCACTGACCCTCACTCACAGGGACCGAGAGGCTCCCGTCTCCCTCACTCCCAACCTCACAGACCATCACCCACAGGGACCGAGAGGCACCCGACTCCTTCACTCCCTCCCTCACTGACCCTCACCCACAGGGACCGAGAGACTCCCGTCGCCCTCACTCCCTCCCTCACTGACACTAACCCACAGGGACCGAGAGGCTCCGGTCTCCCTCACTCCCTCCCTCACTTACCCTCTCCCACTGGGACCGAGAGGCTCCCGTCTCCCTCACTCACTCCCTCACTAACCCTCACCCACAGGGACCGAGAGGCTCCCGTCTCCCTCACTCCATCAGTGACCCTCACCCACAGGGGGCCGAGTGGCTCCCGTCTCCCTCACTCAATCCCTCACTGACCCTCACCCACAGGGGCCGAGAGGCTCCCGTCTCCCTCACTCCCTCCGTCACTGACCCTCACCCACAAAGACCGAGATGCTCCCGTCTCCCTCATTCACTCCCTCACTGACCCTCACCCACAGGGACCGAGAGGGTCCTGTCTCCCTCACTCTCTCCCTCACTGACCCTCACCCACAGGGACCGAGAGGCTCGCGTCTCCCTCACTCACTCCCTCACTGACCCTCACCCACAGGGAACGAGAGGCTCCCGTCTCCCTCACTCCCTCCCTCACTGACCCTCACCCACAGGGACCGAGAGGCTCCCGTCTCCCTCACTCCCTCACTCACTGACCCTCTCCCACAGGGACCGAGAGGCACCCGTCTCCCTCACTCCCTCCCTCATTGACCCTCACTCACAGGGACCGAGAGGCTCCCGTCTCCCTCACTCCCTCCCTCACTGACCCTCACCCATAGGGACCGAGAGGCTCCCGTCTCTCTCACTCCCTCCCTCACTGACCCTCACCCACAGGGACTGAGAGGGTCCCGTCTCCCCCATTCCCTCACTGACCTTCACCCACAGGGACCGAGAGGCTCCCGTCTCCCTCACTCCCTCCCTCACTGACCCTCACCCACAGGGACCGAGAGGCTCCCGTTTTCCAAATTACCTCCCTCACTGACCCTCACTCACAGGGACCGAGAGGCTCCTGTCTCCCTCACTCCCACCCTCACAGACCATCAACCACAGGGACCGAGAGGCTCCCGTCTCCCTCACTCCCTCACTCACTGACCCTCACCCACAGGGACCGAGAGGCTCCCGTCTCCCTCACTCCATCCCTCACTTACCCTCACCCACAGGGACCAAGAGGTTCCCGTCTCCCTCACTCCCTCCCTCACTGACCCTCCCCCACAGGGAGGGTAAGGCACCCGTCTCCCTCACTCACTCCCTCATTAACCCACACCCACAGGGGTCGAGAGGCTACCATCTCCCTCACTCCTTTCCTCACTGACCCTCACCCACAGGGACCGAGAGGCTCCCGTCTCCCTCACTCCCTCCCTCACTGACCCTCACCCACAGGGACCCAGAGGCTCCCGTCTCACTCACTCCCTCCCTCACTGACCCTCACCCACTGGGAACGAGAGGCTCCCGTCTCCCTCACTCCCTCCCTCACTGACCCTCACCCACAGGGATCGAGAGGCTCCCGTCTCCCTCACTCCCTCGCTCACTGACCCTCACCAACAGGGACAGAGAGGATCCCGTCTCCCTCACTCCCTCCCTCACTGACCCTCACCCACAGGGACCGAGAGGCTCCCGTCTCCCTCACACCCTAACTGACCCTCACCCACAGGGGCCGAGAGGCTCCCGTCTCCCTCACTCCCTCACTGACCCTCACTCAGTGACCGAGAGGCTCCCGTCTCCCTCACTACCTCACTGACCCTCACCCATAGGGACTGAGAGGCTCCCGTCTCCCTCACTCCCACACTGACCTTCACCCACAGGGACTGCGAGGTTCCCGTCTCCCTCACTCCCTCACTGACCTTCACCCACAGGGACCGAGAGGCTCCCGTCTCCCTCACTCCCTCTCTCAGTGACCTTCACCCTCAGGGACCGAGAGGCTCCCGTCTCCCTCACTCCCTCCCTCACTGACCCTCACCCACAGGGACCGAGAGGTTCCCGTCTCCCTGACACCCTCACTGACCTTCACCCACAGGGACCGAGAGGCTCCCGTCTCCTCACTCCCTCTCTCACTGACCCTCACCCACAGGGCCGAGAGGCTCCCATCTCCCCCACTCCCTCACTCACTGACCCTCACCCACAGGGACTGAGAGGCTCCCGTCTACCTCACTCCATCCCACACTGACCCTCACCCACAGGGACCGAGAGGGTCCCGTCTCCCTCACTCACTCCCTCACTGACCCTCAACCACATGGAACGAGAGGCTCCCATCTCCCTCACTCCCTCTCTCACTGACCCTCACCCACAAGGACCGAGAGGCTCCCGTCTCACTCACTCCCTCACTGACCCTCATCCATAGGGACCGAGAGGCTCCCGTCTCACTCACTCCCTCACTGACACTCACCCACAGGGACCAAGAGGCTCCCGACTCACTCACTCCCTCCCTCACTGACCCTCACCCACAGGGACCGAGAGGCTCCCGTCTCCCTCACTCACTCACTGACCCTCACCCACAGGGACCGTAAGGCTCGGTTCTCCCTCACTCCCACCCTCACTGACCCTCACCCACAGGTACCGAGAGGCTCTCGTCTCCCCCACTCCCTCCCTCACTGACCCTCACCCACAGGGGCCGAGAGTCTCCCGTCTCCCTCCCTCCCTCACTGACCCTCTCCCACAGGGACCGAGAGTCTCCTGTCTCCCTCACTCCCTCCCTCACTGACCCTCACCCAAAGGGACAGAGAGGATCCCGTCTCCCTCACTCCCTCCCTCACTGACCCTCACCCACAGTGACCGAGAGGCTCCCGTCTCCCTCACTCCTTCCCTCACTGACCCTCACCCACAGGGACCGAGAGGTTCCCGTCTCCCTCACTCCCTCCCTCACTGACCCTCACCCACAGGGACCGAGAGGCTCTCGTCTCCCTCACTCCCTCCCTCACTGACCCTCACCCACAGGGACTGAGAGGCTCCCGTCCCCCTCACTCCCTCCCTCACTGACCCTCACCCACAGGGACCGAGAGGCTCCCGTCCTCCTAACTCACTCCCTCACTGACCTTCACCCATAGGGACCGAGAGGCTCCCGTCTCCCTCACTCCCTCCCTCACTGACCTTCACCCACAGGGACCGCGAGGCTCCCGTCTCCCTCACTCCCTCTGGTCACTGACCTTCACCCTCAGGGGCCGAGAGGCTCCCGTCTCCCTCACTCCCTCACTGACCTTCACCCTCAGGGACCGAGAGGCTCCCTTCTCCCTACTCCCTCACTGACCTTCACCCACAGGGACCGAGAGGCTCCCGTCTCCCTCAATCCCTCTCTCACTGACCCTCACACTCAGGGACCCAGAGGCTTCCGTCTCCTTCACTCCCTCCCTCACTGACCCTCACCCACAGGGACCGAGAGGCTCCCGTCTCCCTGACACCCTCACTGACCATCACCCACAGGGACCGAGAGTCTCCCGTCTCCCTCACTCCCTCACTGACCTTCACCCACAGGGAGCGAGAGGTTCCCGTCTCCCTCACTCCCTCCCTCACTGACCCTCACCCACAGGGAGCGAGAGGCTCCCGTCTCCCTCACTCCCTCCCTCACTGACCCTCACTCACAGGGACCGAGAGGGTCCCGACTCCCTCACTCCTTCCCTCAATGACCCTCACCCACAGGGACCCAGAGGCTCCCGTCTCCCTCACTCCCTCCCTCACTGACCCTCACCCACAGGGATCGAGAGGCTCCCGTCTCCCTCACTCCCTCCCTCACTGACCCTCACCCACAGGAACCCAGAGGCTCCCGTCTCCCCGCACTCCCTCGCTCACTGACCCTCACCCACAGGGCCCGAGAAGCTCCCGTCTCCCTCAGTCCCTCCCTCACTGACCCTCTCCCACAGGGACCGAGAGGCTCCCGTCTCCCTCACTCCCTCACTGACCCTCACCCAAAGGGACCGATAGGCTCCCGTCTCCCTCACTCCCTCCCTCACTGAATCTCACCCACAGGGACCGAGAGGGTCCTGTCGCCCTCACTCCCTCCCTCACTGACCCTCACTCACAGGGACCGAGAGGCTCCCGTCTCCCTCACTCCCTCACTGACCTTCACCCACAGGGACCGCGAGGCTCCCGTCTCCCTCACTCCCTCACTGACCTTCACCCACAGGGACTGAGAGGCTCCCGTCTACCTCACTCCATCCCACACTGACCCTCACCCACAGGGACCGAGAGGCTCCCGTCTCCCTCACTCACTCCCTCACTGACCCTCAACCACATGGAACGAGAGGCTCCCATCTCCCTCACTCCCTCTCTCACTGACCCTCACCCACAAGGACCGAGAGGCTCCCGTCTCACTCACTCCCTCACTGACCCTCTTCCACAGGGACCGAGATGCTCCCGTCTCACTCACTCCCTCACTGACCCTCACCCACAGGGACCAAGAGGCTCCCGACTCATTCACTCCCTCCCTCACTGACCCTCACCCACAGGGACCGAGAGGCTCCCGTCTCCCTCACTCCCTCCCTCACTGACCCTCACCCACAGGGGCCAAGAGTCTCCCATCTCCCTCACTCCCTCCCTCACTGACCCTCAACCACAGGGACCGAGAGGCTCCCGTCTCCCTCACTCCTTCCCTCACTGACCCTCAACCACATGGAACGAGAGGCTCCCGTCTCCCTCACTCCCTCTCTCACTGACCCTCACCCACAAGGACCGAGAGGCTCCCGTCTCACTCACTCCCTCACTGACCCTCATCCACAGGGACCGAGAGGCTCCCGTCTCACTCACCTCCCTCACTGACCCTCACCCACAGGGACCGAGAGGCTCCCGTCTCCCTCACTCACTCACTGACCCTCACCCACAGGGACCGTAAGGCTCTGGTCTCCCTCACTCCCACCCTCACTGACCCTCACCCACAGGGACCGAGAGGCACCCGTCTCCCTCATTCCCTCCCTCACTGACCCTCACCCACAGGTACCGAGAGGCTCCCGTCTCCCCCACTCCCCTCACTCACTGACCCTCACCCACAGGGGCCGAGAGTCTCCCGTCTCCCTCCCTCCCTCACTGACCCTCACCCACAGGGACCGAGAGGCTCCCGTCTCCCCCACTCCCTCACTCACTGACCCTCACCCACAGGGACTGAGAGGCTCCCGTCTCCCTCACTCCCTCACTGACCCTCACCCACAGGGACCAAGAAGCTCCCGACTCACTCACTCCCTCCCTCACTTAACTTCAACCACAGGGACCGAGAGTCTCCCCTCCCCCTCACTCCCTCTCCCACTGAGCCTCACCCACAGGGACCGAGAGGCTCCCCGTCTCCCTCACTCCCTCCCTCACTGACCCTCACCCACAGGGACGGAGAGGCTCCCGTCTCCCTCACTCCCTCCCTCACTGACCCTCACCAACAGGGACCGAGACGCTCCCGTCTCCCTCACTCCCTCCCTCACTGACCCTCACTCACAGGGGGCCGAGAGGCTCCCGTCTCCCTCACTCCCTCCCTCACTGACCCTCACCCACAGGTACCGAGAGGGCTCACGTCTCCCTCACTCCCTCACTCACTGACCCTCACACACATGGACCGAGAGGCTCCCGTCTCCCTCACTCCCTTCCTCACTGACCCTCACTCACAGGGACGGAAAGGCTCCCGTCTCCCTCACTCCCTCCCTCACTGACCCTCACCCACAGGGGCCAAGAGCCTCCCGTCTCCCTCACTCCAACCCTCATTGACCCTCACCCAAAGGGGTCAAGAGGCTCCCGTCGCCCTCACTCCTTCCCTCAATGACCCTCACCCACAGGGACCCAGAGGCTCCCGTCTACCTCACTCCCTCCCTCACTGACCCTCTCCCACAGGGACCGAGAGGCTCTCGTCTCCCTCACTCCCTCCCTCACTGACCCTCACCCACAGGGACAGAGAGGATCCCGTCTCCCTCACTCCCTCCCTCACTGACCCTCACCCACACTGACCGAGAGGCTGCCGTCTCCCTCACTCCTTCCCTCACTGACCCTCACCCACAGGGACCGAGAGGCTCTCGCCTCCCTCACTCCCTCCCTCACTGACCTTCACGCACAGGGACCGAGAGGCTGCGTCCCCCTCACTCCCTCCCTCACTGACCCTCACCCACAGGGACCGAGAAGCTCCCGTCTCCCTCACTCCCTCCCTCACTGACCCTCTCCCACAGGGACCGAGAGGCTCCCGTCTCCCTCACTCCCTCACTGACCCTCACCCACAGGGACCGATAGGCTCCCGTCTCCCTCACTCCCTCCCTCACTGAATCTCACCCACAGGGACCGAGAGGGTCCTGTCGCCCTCACTCCCTCCCTCACTGACCCTCACTCACAGGGACCGAGAGGCTCCCGTCTCCCTCACTCCCTCACTGACCTTCACCCACAGGGACCGAGAGGTTCCCGTCTCCCTCACTCCCTCCCTCACTGACCCTCACCCACAGGGAGCGAGAGGCTCCCGTCTCCCTCACTCCCTCCCTCACTGACCCTCACCCACAGGGACAGAGAGGATCCCGTCTCCCTCACTCCCTCCCTCACTGACCCTCACCCACACTGACCGAGAGGCTGCCGTCTCCCTCACTCCTTCCCTCACTGACCCTCACCCACAGGGACCGAGAGGCTCTCGCCTCCCTCACTCCCTCCCTCACTGACCTTCACGCACAGGGACCGAGAGGCTCCCGTCCCCCCTCACTCCCTCCCTCACTGACCCTCACCCACAGGAACCGAGAGGCTCCCGTCTCCCTCACTCCCTCACTCACTGACCCTCTCGCACAGGGACTGAGAGGCTCCCGTCCCCCTCACTCCCTCCCTCACTGACCCTCACCCACAGGGACTGAGAGGCTCCCGTCTACCTCACTCCATCCCACACTTACCCTCACCCACAGGGACCGAGAGGGTCCCGTCTCCCTCACTCACTCCCTCACTGACCCTCAACCACATGGAACGAGAGGCTCCCGTCTCCCTCACTCCCTCTCTCACTGACCCTCACCCACAAGGACCGAGAGGCTCCCGTCTCACTCACTCCCTCACTGACCCTCATCCACAGGGACCGAGAGGCTCCCGTCTCCCTCACTCACTCCCTCACTGACCCTCACCCACAGGGACCGTAAGGCTCTGGTCTCCCTCACTCCCACCCTCACTGACCCTCACCCACAGGGACCGAGAGGCTCTCGTCTCCCTCACTCCCTCCCTCACTGACCCTCACCCAAAGGGACAGAGAGGATCCCGTCTCCCTCACTCCCTCCGTCACTGACCCTCACCGACAGGGACCGAGAGGCTCCCGACTCACTCACTCCCTCCCTCACTGACCCTCACCCACAGGGACCGAGAGGCTCCCGTCTCCCTCACTCACTCACTGACCCTCACCCACAGGGACCGTAAGGCTCGGGTCTCCCTCACTCCCACCCTCACTGACCCTCACCCACAGGGACCGAGAGGCTCTCGTCTCCCTCACTCCCTCCCTCACTGACCCTCACCCAAAGGGACAGAGAGGATCCCGTCTCCCTCACTCCCTCCCTCACTGACCCTCACCCACAGGGACCGAGAGGCTCCCGTCTCCCTCACTCCCTCCCTCACTGACCCTCACCCACAGTGACCGAGAGGCTCCCGTCTCCCTCACTCCTTCCCTCACTGACCCTCACCCACAGGGACCGAGAGGCTCCCGTCTCCCTCACTCCCTCCCTCGCTGACCCTCACCCACAGGGACCGAGAGGCTCTCGTCTCCCTCACTCCCTCCCTCACTGACTCTCACCCACAGGGACTGAGAGGCTCCCGTCCCCCTCACTCCCTCCCTCACTGACCCTCACCCACAGGGACCGAGAGGCTCCCGTCTCCCTCACTCCCTCACTGACCTTCACCCACAGGTACCGAGAGGCTCCAGTCTCCCTCACTCCCTCCCTCACTGACCTTCAGCCACAGGGACCGAGAGGCTCCCGTCTCCCCCAGTCCCTCACTCACTGACCCTCACCCACAGGGACCGAGAGGCTCCCGTCTCCCTCACTCCCTCCCTCACTGACCTTCACCCACAGGGACCGAGAGGCTCCCGTCTGCCCCACTCCCTCCCTCACTGACCCTCACCCACAGGGACTGAGAGGATCCCGTCTCCCTCACTCCCTCCCTCACTGACCCTCACCCACAGGGACCAAGAGGCTCCGGACTCACTCACTCCCTCCCTCACTGACCCTCACTCACAGGGGCCGAGAGGCTCCCGTTTCCCTCACTCCCTCCCTCACTGACCCTCACTCACAGGGGCCGAGAGGCTCCCGTCTCCCTCACTCCCTCCCTCACTGACCCTCAACCACAGGTACCGAGAGCCTCCCGTCTCCCCCACTCCCTCACTCACTGACCCTCACCCACATGCACCGAGAGGCTCCCGTCTCCCTCACTCCCTCCCTCACTGACCCTCACCCACAGGGACCGAGAGGCTCCCGTCTCCCCCACTCCCTCACTCACTGACCCTCACCCACATGGACCGAGAGGCTCCCGTCTCCCTCACTCCCTCCCTCACTGACCCTCACCCACAGGGACGGAAAGGCTCCCGTCTCCCTCACTCACTCCCTCATTGACCCTCACCCACAGGGGTCGAGAGGCTCCCATCTCCTTCACTCCCTCCCTCACTGACCCTCACCCAGAGGGACCGAGAGGCTCCCGGCTCCCTCACTCACTCCCTCTCTCACCCTCAACCACAGGGACTGAGAGGCTCCCGTCTCCCTCACTCCCACCCTCACTGACCCTCACCCACAGGGACCGAGAGGCTCTCGTCTCCCTCACCTCCCTCCCTCACTGACCCTCACCCAAAGGGACAGAGAGGATCCCGTCTCCCTCACTCCCTCCCTCACTGACCCTCACCGACAGGGACCGAGAGGCTCCCGACTCACTCACTCCCTCCCTCACTGACCCTCACCCACAGGGACCGAGAGGCTCCCGTCTCCCTCACTCACTCACTGACCCTCACCCCACAGGGACCGTAAGGCTCGGGTCTCCCTCACTCCCACCCTCACTGACCCTCACCCACAGGGACCGAGAGGCTCTCGTCTCCCTCACTCCCTCCCTCACTGACCCTCACCCAAAGGGACAGAGAGGATCCCGTCTCCCTCACTCCCTCCCTCACTGACCCTCACCCACAGGGACCGAGAGGCTCCCGTCTCCCTCACTCCCTCCCTCACTGACCCTCACCCACAGTGACCGAGAGGCTCCCGTCTCCCTCACTCCTTCCCTCACTGACCCTCACCCCACAGGGACCGAGAGGCTCCCGTCTCCCTCACTCCCCTCCCTCGCTGACCCTCACCCACAGGGACCGAGAGGCTCTCGTCTCCCTCACTCCCTCCCTCACTGACTCTCACCCACAGGGACCGAGAGGCTCCCGTCCCCCTCACTCCCTCCCTCACTGACCCTCACCCACAGGGACCGAGAGGCTCCCGTCTCCCTCACTCCCTCACTGACCTTCACCCACAGGTACCGAGAGGCTCCAGTCTCCCTCACTCCCTCCCTCACTGACCTTCAGCCACAGGGACCGAGAGGCTCCCGTCTCCCCCAGTCCCTCACTCACTGACCCTCACCCACAGGGACCGAGAGGCTCCCGTCTCCCTCACTCCCTCACTCACTGACCCTCACCCACATGCACCGAGAGGCTCCCGTCTCCCTCACTCCCCTCCCTCACTGACCCTCACCCACAGGGACCGAGAGGCTCCCGTCTCCCCCACTCCCTCACTCACTGACCCTCACCCACATGGACCGAGAGGCTCCCGTCTCCCTCACTCCCTCCCTCACTGACCCTCACCCACAGGGACGGAAAGGCTCCCGTCTCCCTCACTCACTCCCTCATTGACCCTCACCCACAGGGGTCGAGAGGCTCCCATCTCCTTCACTCCCTCCCTCACTGACCCTCACCCACAGGGACCGAGAGGCTCCCGGCTCCCTCACTCACTCCCTCTCTCACCCTCAACCACAGGGACTGAGAGGCTCCCGTCTCCCTCACTCAATCCCTCACTGACCCTCACCCACAGGGACCGAGATGCTCCCGTCTCCCTCACTCCCTCCCTCACTGACCCTCACCCACAGGGACCGAGATGCTCCCGTCTCCCTCACTCCCTCACTCACTGACCATCACCCACAGGGGCCGAGAGGCTGCCATCTCCTCACACACCCTCCCTCACTGACCCTCACCCACAGGGACCGAGAGGCTCCCGTCTCCCTCACTCCCTCCCTCACTGACCCTCACCCACAGGGACCGAAAGTCTCCCGTCTCCCTCACTCAATCCCTCACTGACCCTCTCCCACAGGGACCGAGACACTACCGTCTCCCTCACTCCCTCCATCACTGACCCTCACCCACAGGGACCGAGAGGCTCCCGTCTCCCTCACTCCCTCCCTCACTGACCCTCACCCACAGGGACCGAGAGGCTCCCGTCTCCCTCACTCCCTCCCTCACTGACACTCAACCACTGGGACCGAGAGGCTCCCGTCTCCCTCACTCCCTCACTGACCTTCACCCACAGGGACCGAGACACTACCGTCTCCCTCACTCCCTCCCTCACTGACACTCACTCACAGGGACCGAGAGGCTCCCGTCTCCCTCACTCCCTCCCTCACTGACCCTCACCTCACCCACAGGGACCGAGAGGGTCCCGTCTCCCTCACTCCTTCCCTCAAGGACCCTCACCCAAAGGGACCCAGAGGCTCCGGTCTCCCTCACTCCCTCCCTCACTGACCCTCACCCACAGGGACCGAGAGGCTCCCGTCTCCCTCACTCCCTCGCTCACTGACCCTCACCCACAGGGCCCGAGAGGCTCCCGTCTCCCTCACTCCCTCCCTCACTGACCCTCTCCCACAGGGACCGAGAGGCTCCCGTCTCCCTCACTCCCTCCCTCACTGACCCTCACCCACAGGGACAGAGAGGATCCCGTCTCCCTCACTCCCTCCCACACTGACCCTCACCCACGCTGACCGAGAGGCTGCCGTCTCCCTCACTCCTTCCCTCACTGACCCTCACCCACAGGGACCGAGAGGCTCTCGTCTCCCTCACTCCCTCCCTCACTGACCCTCACCCACAGGGACCGAGAGGCTCCCGTCTCCCTCACTCCCTCCCTCACTGAATCTCACCCACAGGGACCGAGATGCTCCCCTCTCCCTCACTCCCTCCCTCACTGACCCTCAACCACTGGGACCGAGAGGCTCCCGTCTCCCTCACTCCCTCACTGACCTTCACCCACAGGGACCGAGAGGCTCCCGTCTCCCTCACTCCCTTACTGACCTTCACCCACAGGGACCGCGAGGCTCCCGTCTCCCTCACTCCCTCACTGACCTTCACCCACAGGGACCGAGAGACTCCCGTCTCCCTCACTCCCTCCCTCACTGACCCTCACCCACAGGGACCGAGAGGCTTCCGTCTCCCTCACTCCCTCACTCACTGACCCTCACCCACAGGGACCGAGAGGCTCCCGTCTCCCTCACTCCCTCCCTCACTGACCCTCACCCACAGGGACCGAGAGGCTCCCGTCTCCCCCACTCCCTCACTCACTGACCCTCACCCACAGGGACTGAGAGGCTCCCGTCTACCTCACTCACTCCCTCACTGACCCTCAACCACATGGAACGAGAGGCTCCTGTCTCCATCAGTCCCTCTCTCACTGACCCTCACCCACAAGGACCGAGAGGCTCCCGTCTCACTCACTCCCTCACTGACGCTCACCCACAGGGACCGAGAGGCTCCCGTCTCACTCACTCCCTCACTGACCCTCACCCACCGGGACCAAGAGGCTCCCGACTCACTCACTCCCTCCATCACTGACCCTCACCCACAGGGACCGAGAGGCTCCCGTCACCCTCACTCACTCACTGACCCTCACCCACAGGGACCGTAAGGCTCCCGTCTCCCGCACTCCCACCCTCACTGACCCTCACCCACAGGGACCGAGAGGCTCCCGTCTCCCCCACTCCCTCACTCACTGACCCTCACCCACAGGGACAGAGAGGATCCCGTCTCCCTCACTCCCTCCCTCACTGACCCTCACCCACAGGGACTGAGAGGCTCCCGTCTCCCTCACTCCCTCACTGACCCTCACCCACAGGGACCGAGAGGCTCCCGTCTCACTCACTCCCTCACTGACCCTCACCCACAGGGACCAAGAGGCTCCCGACTCACTCACTCCCTCCCTCACTTAACTTCAACCACAGGGACCGAGAGTCTCCCCTCCCCCTCAATCCCTCCCTCACTGACCCTCACTCACAGGGGCCGAGAGGCTCCCGTCTCCCTCACTCCCTCCCTCACTGACCCTCACCCACAGGTACCGAGAGGCTCGCGTCTCCCCCACTCCCTCACTCACTGACCCTCACCCACATGGACCGAGAGGCTCCCGTCTCCCTCACTCCCTCCCTCACTGACCCTCACTCACAGGGACCGAGAGGCTCCCGTCTCCCTCACTCCCTCCCTCACTGACCCTCACCCACATGGACCGAGAGGCTCCCGTCTCCCTCACTCCCTCCCTCACTGACCCTCACCCACAGGGACCGAGAGGCTCCCGTCTCCCTCAATCCCTCCCTCACTGACCCTCACCCACAGGGACTGACATGCTCCCGTCTCCCTCACTCCCTCCCTCACTGACCCTCACCCACAGGGACCGAGAGGCTCCCGTCTCCCTCACTCCTCCCTCACTGACCCTCACCCACAGGGACCGAGAGGCTCCCGTCTCCCTCACTCCCTCCCTCACTGACCCCCACCCACAGGGACCGAGAGGCTCCCGTCTCCCTCACTCCCTCCCTCACTGACTCTCACCCACAGGGGCTGAGAGGCTTCCATCTCCCTCACACCCTCACTCACTGACCCTCACCCACAGGGACCGAGAGGCTCCCGTCTCACTCACTCCCTCCGTCACTGACCCTCACCCACAGGGACCGAGAGGCTCCCGTGTCCCTCATTCCCTCCCTCACTGACACTCACCCACAGGGACTGAGAGGCTCCCGTCTCCCTCACTCCCTCACTCACTGACCCTCACCCAAAGGGACCGAGAGGCTCTCGTCTCCCTCACTCCCTCACTGACCCTCACCCACAGGGACCGAGAGGCTCCCGTCTCCCTACTCCCTCCCTCACTGACCCTCACCCACAGGGACCGAAAGGCTCCCGTCTCCCTCACTCAATCCCTCACTGACCCTCTCCCACAGGGACCAAGACACTACCGTCTCCCTCACTACCTCCCTCACTGACCCTCACCAACAGGGACCGAGAGGCTTCCGTCTCACTCACTCCCTCCCTCACTGACACTCACTCACAGGGACCGAGAGGCTCCCGTCTCCCTCACTCCCTCCCTCACTGACCCTCACCCACAGGGACCGAGAGGGACCCGTCTCCCTCACTCCTTCCCTCAATGACCCTCACCCACAGGGACACAGAGTCTCCCGTCTCCCTCACTCCCTCCCTCACTGACCCTCACCCACAGGGACCGAGAGGCTCCCGTCTCCCTCACTCCCTCGCTCACTGACCCTCACCCACAGGGCCCGAGAGGCTCCCGTCTCCCTCACTCCCTCCCTCACTGACCCTCTCCCACAGGGACCGAGAGGCTCCCGTCTCCCTCACTCCCTCCCTCACTGACCCTCACCCACAGGGACAGAGAGGATCCCGTCTCCCTCACTCCCTCCCTCACTGACCCTCACCCACAGGGACCGAGAGGCTCCCGTCTCCCTCACTCCTCCCTCACTGACCCTCACCCACAGGGACCGAGAGGCTCCCGTCTCCCTCACTCCCTCCCTCACTGACCCTCACCCACAGGGACCGAGAGGCTCCCGTCTCCCTCACTCCCTCCCTCACTGACTCTCACCCACAGGGGCTGAGAGGCTTCCATCTCCCTCACACCCTCACTCACTGACCCTCACCCACAGGGACCGAGAGGCTCCCGTCTCACTCACTCCCTCCGTCACTGACCCTCACCCACAGGGACCGAGAGGCTCCCGTGTCCCTCATTCCCTCCCTCACTGACACTCACCCACAGGGACTGAGAGGCTCCCGTCTCCCTCACTCCCTCACTCACTGACCCTCACCCAAAGGGACCGAGAGGCTCTCGTCTCCCTCACTCCCTCACTGACCCTCACCCACAGGGACCGAGAGGCTCCCGTCTCCCTACTCCCTCCCTCACTGACCCTCACCCACAGGGACCGAAAGGCTCCCGTCTCCCTCACTCAATCCCTCACTGACCCTCTCCCACAGGGACCAAGACACTACCGTCTCCCTCACTACCTCCCTCACTGACCCTCACCAACAGGGACCGAGAGGCTTCCGTCTCACTCACTCCCTCCCTCACTGACCCTCACCCACAGGGACCGAGAGGCTCCCGTCTCCCTCACTCCCTCGCTCACTGACCCTCACCCACAGGGCCCGAGAGGCTCCCGTCTCCCCCACTCCCTCACTCACTGACCCTCACCCACATGGACCGAGAGGCTCCCGTCTCCCTCACTCCCTCCCTCACTGACCCTCACCCACAGGGACGGAAAGGCTCCCGTCTCCCTCACTCACTCCCTCATTGACCCTCACCCACAGGGGTCGAGAGGCTCCCATCTCCTTCACTCCCTCCCTCACTGACCCTCACCCAGAGGGACCGAGAGGCTCCCGGCTCCCTCACTCACTCCCTCTCTCACCCTCAACCACAGGGACTGAGAGGCTCCCGTCTCCCTCACTCCCACCCTCACTGACCCTCACCCACAGGGACCGAGAGGCTCTCGTCTCCCTCACTCCCTCCCTCACTGACCCTCACCCAAAGGGACAGAGAGGATCCCGTCTCCCTCACTCCCTCCCTCACTGACCCTCACCGACAGGGACCGAGAGGCTCCCGACTCACTCACTCCCTCCCTCACTGACCCTCACCCACAGGGACCGAGAGGCTCCCGTCTCCCTCACTCACTCACTGACCCTCACCCACAGGGACCGTAAGGCTCGGGTCTCCCTCACTCCCACCCTCACTGACCCTCACCCACAGGGACCGAGAGGCTCTCGTCTCCCTCACTCCCTCCCTCACTGACCCTCACCCAAAGGGACAGAGAGGATCCCGTCTCCCTCACTCCCTCCCTCACTGACCCTCACCCACAGGGACCGAGAGGCTCCCGTCTCCCTCACTCCCTCCCTCACTGACCCTCACCCACAGTGACCGAGAGGCTCCCGTCTCCCTCACTCCTTCCCTCACTGACCCTCACCCACAGGGACCGAGAGGCTCCCGTCTCCCTCACTCCCTCCCTCGCTGACCCTCACCCACAGGGACCGAGAGGCTCTCGTCTCCCTCACTCCCTCCCTCACTGACTCTCACCCACAGGGACCGAGAGGCTCCCGTCCCCCTCACTCCCTCCCTCACTGACCCTCACCCACAGGGACCGAGAGGCTCCCGTCTCCCTCACTCCCTCACTGACCTTCACCCACAGGTACCGAGAGGCTCCAGTCTCCCTCACTCCCTCCCTCACTGACCTTCAGCCACAGGGACCGAGAGGCTCCCGTCTCCCCCAGTCCCTCACTCACTGACCCTCACCCACAGGGACCGAGAGGCTCCCGTCTCCCTCACTCCCTCACTCACTGACCCTCACCCACATGCACCGAGAGGCTCCCGTCTCCCTCACTCCCTCCCTCACTGACCCTCACCCACAGGGACCGAGAGGCTCCCGTCTCCCCCACTCCCTCACTCACTGACCCTCACCCACATGGACCGAGAGGCTCCCGTCTCCCTCACTCCCTCCCTCACTGACCCTCACCCACAGGGACGGAAAGGCTCCCGTCTCCCTCACTCACTCCCTCATTGACCCTCACCCACAGGGGTCGAGAGGCTCCCATCTCCTTCACTCCCTCCCTCACTGACCCTCACCCACAGGGACCGAGAGGCTCCCGGCTCCCTCACTCACTCCCTCTCTCACCCTCAACCACAGGGACTGAGAGGCTCCCGTCTCCCTCACTCAATCCCTCACTGACCCTCACCCACAGGGACCGAGATGCTCCCGTCTCCCTCACTCCCTCCCTCACTGACCCTCACCCACAGGGACCGAGATGCTCCCGTCTCCCTCACTCCCTCACTCACTGACCATCACCCACAGGGGCCGAGAGGCTGCCATCTCCCTCACACCCTCCCTCACTGACCCTCACCCACAGGGACCGAGAGGCTCCCGTCTCCCTCACTCCCTCCCTCACTGACCCTCACCCACAGGGACCGAAAGTCTCCCGTCTCCCTCACTCAATCCCTCACTGACCCTCTCCCACAGGGACCGAGACACTACCGTCTCCCTCACTCCCTCCATCACTGACCCTCACCCACAGGGACCAAGAGGCTCCCGTCTCCCTCACTCCCTCGCTCACTGACCCTCACCCACAGGGACCGAGAGGCTCCCGTCTCCCTCACTCCCTCCCTCACTGACCCTCACCCACAGGGACCGAGAGGCTCCCGTCTCCCTCACTCCCTCCCTCACTGACACTCAACCACTGGGACCGAGAGGCTCCCGTCTCCCTCACTCCCTCACTGACCTTCACCCACAGGGACCGAGACACTACCGTCTCCCTCACTCCCTCCCTCACTGACACTCACTCACAGGGACCGAGAGGCTCCCGTCTCCCTCACTCCCTCCCTCACTGACCCTCACCCACAGGGACCGAGAGGGTCCCGTCTCCCTCACTCCTTCCCTCAAGGACCCTCACCCAAAGGGACCCAGAGGCTCCGGTCTCCCTCACTCCCTCCCTCACTGACCCTCACCCACAGGGACCGAGAGGCTCCCGTCTCCCTCACTCCCTCGCTCACTGACCCTCACCCACAGGGCCCGAGAGGCTCCCGTCTCCCTCACTCCCTCCCTCACTGACCCTCTCCCACAGGGACCGAGAGGCTCCCGTCTCCCTCACTCCCTCCCTCACTGACCCTCACCCACAGGGACAGAGAGGATCCCGTCTCCCTCACTCCCTCCCACACTGACCCTCACCCACGCTGACCGAGAGGCTGCCGTCTCCCTCACTCCTTCCCTCACTGACCCTCACCCACAGGGACCGAGAGGCTCTCGTCTCCCTCACTCCCTCCCTCACTGACCCTCACCCACAGGGACCGAGAGGCTCCCGTCTCCCTCACTCCCTCCCTCACTGAATCTCACCCACAGGGACCGAGATGCTCCCCTCTCCCTCACTCCCTCCCTCACTGACCCTCAACCACTGGGACCGAGAGGCTCCCGTCTCCCTCACTCCCTCACTGACCTTCACCCACAGGGACCGAGAGGCTCCCGTCTCCCTCACTCCCTTACTGACCTTCACCCACAGGGACCGCGAGGCTCCCGTCTCCCTCACTCCCTCACTGACCTTCACCCACAGGGACCGATAGACTCCCGTCTCCCTCACTCCCTCCCTCACTGACCCTCACCCACAGGGACCGAGAGGCTTCCGTCTCCCTCACTCCCTCCCTCACTGACCCTCACCCACAGGGACCGAGAGGCTCCCGTCTCCCTCACTCCCTCCCTCACTGACCCTCACCCACAGGGACCGAGAGGCTCCCGTCTCCCCCACTCCCTCACTCACTGACCCTCACCCACAGGGACTGAGAGGCTCCCGTCTACCTCACTCACTCCCTCACTGACCCTCAACCACATGGAACGAGAGGCTCCTGTCTCCATCAGTCCCTCTCTCACTGACCCTCACCCACAAGGACCGAGAGGCTCCCGTCTCACTCACTCCCTCACTGACGCTCACCCACAGGGACCGAGAGGCTCCCGTCTCACTCACTCCCTCACTGACCCTCACCCACCGGGACCAAGAGGCTCCCGACTCACTCACTCCCTCCATCACTGACCCTCACCCACAGGGACCGAGAGGCTCCCGTCACCCTCACTCACTCACTGACCCTCACCCACAGGGACCGTAAGGCTCCCGTCTCCCGCACTCCCACCCTCACTGACCCTCACCCACAGGGACCGAGAGGCTCCCGTCTCCCCCACTCCCTCACTCACTGACCCTCACCCACAGGGACAGAGAGGATCCCGTCTCCCTCACTCCCTCCCTCACTGACCCTCACCCACAGGGACTGAGAGGCTCCCGTCTCCCTCACTCCCTCACTGACCCTCACCCACAGGGACCGAGAGGCTCCCGTCTCACTCACTCCCTCACTGACCCTCACCCACAGGGACCAAGAGGCTCCCGACTCACTCACTCCCTCCCTCACTTAACTTCAACCACAGGGACCGAGAGTCTCCCCTCCCCCTCAATCCCTCCCTCACTGACCCTCACTCACAGGGGCCGAGAGGCTCCCGTCTCCCTCACTCCCTCCCTCACTGACCCTCACCCACAGGTACCGAGAGGCTCGCGTCTCCCCCACTCCCTCACTCACTGACCCTCACCCACATGGACCGAGAGGCTCCCGTCTCCCTCACTCCCTCCCTCACTGACCCTCACTCACAGGAACCGAGAGGCTCCCGTCTCCCTCACTCCCTCCCTCACTGACCCTCACCCACATGGACCGAGAGGCTCCCGTCTCCCTCACTCCCTCCCTCACTGACCCTCACCCACAGGGACCGAGAGGCTCCCGTCTCCCTCAATCCCTCCCTCACTGACCCTCACCCACAGGGACTGACATGCTCCCGTCTCCCTCACTCCCTCCCTCACTGACCCTCACCCACAGGGACCGAGAGGCTCCCGTCTCCCTCACTCCTCCCTCACTGACCCTCACCCACAGGGACCGAGAGGCTCCCGTCTCCCTCACTCCCTCCCTCACTGACCCCCACCCACAGGGACCGAGAGGCTCCCGTCTCCCTCACTCCCTCCCTCACTGACTCTCACCCACAGGGGCTGAGAGGCTTCCATCTCCCTCACACCCTCACTCACTGACCCTCACCCACAGGGACCGAGAGGCTCCCGTCTCACTCACTCCCTCCGTCACTGACCCTCACCCACAGGGACCGAGAGGCTCCCGTGTCCCTCATTCCCTCCCTCACTGACACTCACCCACAGGGACTGAGAGGCTCCCGTCTCCCTCACTCCCTCACTCACTGACCCTCACCCAAAGGGACCGAGAGGCTCTCGTCTCCCTCACTCCCTCACTGACCCTCACCCACAGGGACCGAGAGGCTCCCGTCTCCCTACTCCCTCCCTCACTGACCCTCACCCACAGGGACCGAAAGGCTCCCGTCTCCCTCACTCAATCCCTCACTGACCCTCTCCCACAGGGACCAAGACACTACCGTCTCCCTCACTACCTCCCTCACTGACCCTCACCAACAGGGACCGAGAGGCTTCCGTCTCACTCACTCCCTCCCTCACTGACACTCACTCACAGGGACCGAGAGGCTCCCGTCTCCCTCACTCCCTCCCTCACTGACCCTCACCCACAGGGACCGAGAGGGACCCGTCTCCCTCACTCCTTCCCTCAATGACCCTCACCCACAGGGACACAGAGTCTCCCGTCTCCCTCACTCCCTCCCTCACTGACCCTCACCCACAGGGACCGAGAGGCTCCCGTCTCCCTCACTCCCTCGCTCACTGACCCTCACCCACAGGGCCCGAGAGGCTCCCGTCTCCCTCACTCCCTCCCTCACTGACCCTCTCCCACAGGGACCGAGAGGCTCCCGTCTCCCTCACTCCCTCCCTCACTGACCCTCACCCACAGGGACAGAGAGGATCCCGTCTCCCTCACTCCCTCCCTCACTGACCCTCACCCACAGGGACCGAGAGGCTCCCGTCTCCCTCACTCCTCCCTCACTGACCCTCACCCACAGGGACCGAGAGGCTCCCGTCTCCCTCACTCCCTCCCTCACTGACCCTCACCCACAGGGACCGAGAGGCTCCCGTCTCCCTCACTCCCTCCCTCACTGACTCTCACCCACAGGGGCTGAGAGGCTTCCATCTCCCTCACACCCTCACTCACTGACCCTCACCCACAGGGACCGAGAGGCTCCCGTCTCACTCACTCCCTCCGTCACTGACCCTCACCCACAGGGACCGAGAGGCTCCCGTGTCCCTCATTCCCTCCCTCACTGACACTCACCCACAGGGACTGAGAGGCTCCCGTCTCCCTCACTCCCTCACTCACTGACCCTCACCCAAAGGGACCGAGAGGCTCTCGTCTCCCTCACTCCCTCACTGACCCTCACCCACAGGGACCGAGAGGCTCCCGTCTCCCTACTCCCTCCCTCACTGACCCTCACCCACAGGGACCGAAAGGCTCCCGTCTCCCTCACTCAATCCCTCACTGACCCTCTCCCACAGGGACCAAGACACTACCGTCTCCCTCACTACCTCCCTCACTGACCCTCACCAACAGGGACCGAGAGGCTTCCGTCTCACTCACTCCCTCCCTCACTGACCCTCACCCACAGGGACCGAGAGGCTCCCGTCTCCCTCACTCCCTCGCTCACTGACCCTCACCCACAGGGCCCGAGAGGCTCCCGTCTCCCTCACTCTCTCCCTCACTGACCCTCTCCCACAGGGACCGAGAGGCTCCCGTCTCCCTCACTCCCTCCCTCACTGACCCTCACCCACAGGGACAGAGAGGATCCCGTCTCCCTCACTCCCTCCCTCACTGACCCTCACCCACAGGGACCGAGAGGCTCCCGTCTCCCTCACTCCTCCCTCACTGACCCTCACCCACAGGGACCGAGAGGCTCCCGTCTCCCTCACTCCCTCCCTCACTGACCCTCACCCACAGGGACCGAGAGGCTCCCGTCTCCCTCACTCCCTCCCTCACTGACTCTCACCCACAGGGGCTGAGAGGCTTCCATCTCCCTCACACCCTCACTCACTGACCCTCACCCACAGGGACCGAGAGGCTCCCGTCTCACTCACTCCCTCCGTCACTGACCCTCACCCAAAGGGACCGAGAGGCTCCCGTCTCCCTCACTCCCTCACTGACCCTCACCCACAGGGACCGAGAGGCTCCCGTCTCCCTCACTCCCTCCCTCACTGACCATCACCCACAGGGGCTAAGAGGCTTCCATCTCCCTCACACCCTCACAAACTGACCCTCACCCACAGGGACCGAGAGGCTCCCGTCTCCCTCACTCCCTCCCCCACTGACCCTCACCCACAGGGACCGAGAGGCTCCCGTCTCCCTCACTCCCTCACTGACCCTCACCCACAGGGACCGATAGGCTCTCGTCCCCCTCACTCCCTCACTGACCCTAACCCATAGGGACCGAGAGGCTCCCGTCTCCCTCACTCCCTCCCTCACTGACCCTCACCAACAGGGACAGTGAGGGTCCCGTCTCCCTCACTCCCTCACTGACACTCACCCACAGGGACCGAGAGGCTCCCGTCTCACTCACTCCGTCCCTCACTGACCCTCACCCACAGGGACCAAGCGGCTCCCGTCTCCCTCATTCCCTCCCTCACTGACCCTCACCCACAGTGACCGAGAGGCTCCCGTCTCACGCACTCCTTCCCTCACTGACCCTCACCCACAGGGACCGAGAGGCGCTCGTCTCCCTCACTCCCTCCCTCACTGACCCTCACCCACAGGGACCGAGAGGCTCTCGTCTCCCTCACTCCCTTCCTCACTGACCCTCACCCACAGGGACTGAGAGGCTCCCGTCCCCCTCACTCCCTCCCTCACTGAATCTCACCCACAGGGACCACGATGCTCCCGTCTCCCTCACTCCCTCACTGACCTTCACCCACAGGGACAGAGTGGCTCCCGTCTCCCTCACTCCATCCCTCACTGACCCTCACCCACAGGGACCGAGAGGCTCCCGTCTCCCTCACTCCCTCACTGACCTTCACCCACAGGGACCGCGAGGCTCCCGTCTCCCTCACTCCCTCACTGATCTTCACCCACAGGGACCGAGTGGCTCCCGTCTCCCTCACTCCCTCTCTCACTGACCTTCACCCTCAGGGACCGAGAGGCTCCAGTCTCCCTCACTCCATCACTGACCCTCACTCACAGGGACCGAGAGGCTCCCGTCTCCCTCACTCCCTCCCTCACTGACCCTCACCCACAGGGGCCGAGAGGCTCCCATCTCCCTCACTCCCTCCCTCACTGACCCTCACCCACAGGGACCGAGAGGCTCCCGTCTCCCTCACTCACTCACTGACCCTCACCCACAGGGACCGTAAGGCTCCCGTCTCCCGCACTCCCACCCTCACTGACCCTCACCCACAGGGACCGAGAGGCTCCCATCTCGCTCATTCCCTCCCGCACTGACCCTCACCCACAGGTCCCGAGAGGCTCCCATCTCCCCCACTCCCTCACTCACTGACCCTCACCCACAGGGGCCGAGAGTCTCCCGTCTCCCTCCCTCCCTCACTGACCCTCACCCACAGGGGCTGAGAGGCTTCCATCTCCCTCACACCCTCACTCACTGACCCTCACCCACAGGGACCGAGAGGCTCCCGTCTCACTCACTCCCTCCGTCACTGACCCTCACCCACAGGGACCGAGAGGCTCCCGTGTCCCTCATTCCCTCCCTCACTGACACTCACCCACAGGGACTGAGAGGCTCCCGTCTCCCTCACTCCCTCACTACA
>JANJGN010001693.1:0-116032 GCA_026770705.1 Isurus oxyrinchus
GTGCCGCACTGTCAGAGGGTCAGTACTGAGGGGAGTGCCGCACTGTCAGAGGGTCAGTACCGATGGAGTGCCGCACTGTCGGAGGGTCAGTACTGAGGGAGCGCCGCACTGTCGGAGGGTCAGTATTGAGGGAGGGCCGCACTGTCGGAGGGTCAGTACTGAGGGAGTGCTGCACTGTCGGAGGGTCAGTACTGAGGGAGTGCCGCACTGTCACAGATTCAATACTGAGGGAGTGCCGCACTGTCGGAGGGTCAGTACTGAGGGAACGCCGTGCTGTGGGAGGGTCAGTACTAAGGGAGCGCCGCACTGTCGGAGGGTCAGTACTGAGGGAGTGCTGCAGTGTCAGAGGGTCAGTACTGAGGGAGTGCCGCACTGTCAGAGTGTCAGTACTGAGGGAGCGCCGCACTGTCGGAGGGTCAGTACTGAGCGAGTGCCGCACTGTCGGAGGGTCAGTCATGAGGGAGTGCCGCAATGTCAGAGGGTCAGTATTGAGGGAGTGCCGCACTGTCGGAGGGTCAGTACTGAGGGAGTGCTGCACTGTCGGATGGTCAGTACTGATGGAGTGCCACACTGTCGGAGGGTCAGTACTGAGGGAGTGCCGCACTGTCGGATGGTCAGTACTGAGGGAGTGCCGCACTGTCAGAGGGTCAGTACTGAGCGAGTGCCGCACTGTCGGAGGGTCAGTACTGAGGGAGTGCTGCACTGTCAGAGGGTCAGTACTGAGGGAGTGCCGCGCTGTCGGAGGGTCAGTACTGAGGGAGTGCCGCACTGTCGGAGGGTCAGTACTGAGGGAGTGCCGCACTGTCGGAGTGTCAGTACCGATGGAGTGCCGCACTGTCGGAGGGTCAGTAATGAGGGATTGCCGCACTGTCAGAGGGTCAGTACTGAGGGAGTGCCGCACTGTCGGAGGGTCAGTACTGAGGGAGGGCCGCACTGTCAGAGGGTCAGTACCGATGGAGTGCCGCACTGTCGGAAGGTCAGTACTGAGGGAGCGCCGCACTGTCGGAGTGTCAGTACTGAGGGAGGGCCGCACTGTCGGAGGGTCAGTACTGAGGGAGTGCTGCACTGTCGGAGGGTCAATACTGAGGGAGTGCCGCACTGTCACAGATTAAATACTGAGGGAGTGCCACACTCTCGGAGGGTCAGTACTGAGGGAACGCCGTGCTGTGGGAGCGTCAGTACTGAGGGAGTGCCGCACTGTCGGATGGTCAGTACTGAGGGATTGCCGCACTGTCGGATGGTCAGTACTGAGGGAGTGCCGCACTGTCGGAGGGTCAGTACTGAGGGAGTGCTGCACTGTCGGAGGGTCAGTAATGAGGTAGAGCCGCACTGTCAGAGGGTCAGTACTGAGGGAGTGCCGCACTGTCGGAAGGTCAGTACTGAGGGAGTGCCGCACTGTCGGAGGGTCAGTACTGAGAGAGTGCCGCACTGTTGGAGGGTAAGTACTGAGGGAGTGCCGCACTGTCGGAGGGTCAGTACTGAGAGAGTGCCGCACTCTGGGAGGGACAGTACTGAGGGAGTGTCGCACTGTCAGAGTGTCAGTACTGAGGGAGTGCCGCACTGTCAGAGGGTCAGTACTGAGGGAGTGCCGCACTGTCGGAGGGTCAGTGCTGAAGGAGTGCTGCACTGTCAGAGGTTCAGTACTGAGGGAGTGCCGCACTGTCAGAGGGTCAGTACTGAGGGAGTGCCGCGCTGTCGGAGGGTCAGTGCTGAAGGAGTGCTGCACTGTCAGAGGTTCAGTACTGAGGGAGTGCCGCACTGTCGGAGGGTCAGTGCTGAGGGAGTGCGGCACTGTCAGAGGTTCAGTAATGAGGGAGTGCCGCACTGTCAGATGGTCAGTACTGAGGGAGTGCAGCAATGTCGGAGAGTCAGTACTGAGGGAGAGCCACACTGTCAGATGGTCAGTACTGAGGGAGTGCCGCACTGTCGGAGGGTCAGTACTGAGGGAGTGCCGCACTGTCGGAGGGTCAGTACTGAGGGAGTGCCGCACTGTCGGAGGGTCAGTAATGAGGGAGTGTCGCACTGTCGGAGGGTCAGTACTGAGGGAGTGCTGCACAGTCGGAGGGTCAGTACTCAGGGAGTGTCGCACTGTTGGAGGGTCAGTACTGAGGGAGCGCCGCACTGTCGGAGGGTCAGTACTGAGGGAGTGCCGCACTGTCGGAGGGTCAGTACTGAGGGAGCGCCGCACTGTCGGAGGGTCAGTACTGAGGGAGTGCTGCACTGTCGTAGGGTCAGTACTGAGGGAGTGTCGCACTGTCGGAGGGTCAGTACTGAGGGAGTGCCGCACTGTCGGAGTGTCAGTACTGAGGGAGTGCCGCACTGTCGGAGGGTCAGTACTGTGGGAGTGCCGCACTGTCAGAGGTTCAGTACTGAGGGAGTGCCGCACTGTCGGAGGGTCAGTACTGAGGGAGTGCCGCACTGTCAGAGGGTCAGTACTGAGGGAGTGCCGCACTGTCAGAGGGTCAGTACCGATGGAGTGCCGCACTGTCGGAGGGTCAGTACTGAGGGAGTGCCGCACTGTCGGAGGGTCAGTACTGAGCGAGTGCTGCACGGTCAGAGGATCAGTACTGAGGGAGCGCCGCACTGTCAGAGGGTCAGTACTGAGGGAGTGCCGCACTGTCGGAGGGTCAGTACTGAGGGAGTGCTGCACTGTCGGAGGGTCAGTACTGAGGGAGTGTCGCACTGTTGGAGGGTCAGTACTGAGGGAGCGCCGCACTGTCGGAGGGTCAGTACTGAGGGAGTGCCGCACTGTCGGAGTGTCAGTACTGAGGGAGTGCCGCACTGTCGGATGGTCAGTACTGAGGGAGTGCCGCACTGTCGGAGGGTCAGTACTGAGGGAGTGCCGCACTGTCAGAGGGTCAGTACCGATGGAGTGCCGCACTGTCGGAGGGTCAGTACTGAGGGAGTGCCGCACTGTCGGAGGGTCAGTACTGAGGGAGTGCTGCACGGTCAGAGGATCAGTACTGAGGGAGCGCCGCACTGTCAGAGGGTCAGTACTGAGGGAGTGCCGCACTGTCAGAGGGTCAGTACTGAGGGAGTGCCGCACTGTCAGAGGGTCAGTACTGAGGGAGCGCCGCACTGTCGGAGGGTCAGTACTGAGGGAGCACCGCACTGTCAGAAGGTCAGTACTGAGGGAGTGCTGCACTGTCGGAGGGTGAGTACTGAGGGAGTGCCGCACTGTCAGAGGGTCAGTACCGATGGAGTGCCGCACTGTCGGAGGGTCAGTACTGAGGTAGCGCCGCACTGTCGGAGGGTCAGTACTGAGGGAGTGCCGCACTGTCAGAGGGTCAGTACTGAGGGAGTGCCGCACTGTCAGAGGGTCAGTACCGATGGAGTGCCGCACTGTCGGAGGGTCAGTACTGAGGGAGCGCCGCACTGTCGGAGGGTCAGTATTGAGGGAGGGCCGCACTGTCGGAGGGTCAGTACTGAGGGAGTGCTGCACTGTCGGATGGTCAGTACTGATGGAGTGCCACACTGTCGGAGGGTCAGTACTGAGGGAGTGCCGCACTGTCGGATGGTCAGTACTGAGGGAGTGCCGCACTGTCAGAGGGTCAGTACTGAGCGAGTGCCGCACTGTCGGAGGGTCAGTACTGAGGGAGTGCTGCACTGTCAGAGGGTCAGTACTGAGGGAGTGCCGCGCTGTCGGAGGGTCAGTACTGAGGGAGTGCCGCACTGTCGGAGGGTCAGTACTGAGGGAGTGCCGCACTGTCGGAGTGTCAGTACCGATGGAGTGCCGCACTGTCGGAGGGTCAGTAATGAGGGATTGCCGCACTGTCAGAGGGTCAGTACTGAGGGAGTGCCGCACTGTCGGAGGGTCAGTACTGAGGGAGGGCCGCACTGTCAGAGGGTCAGTACCGATGGAGTGCCGCACTGTCGGAAGGTCAGTACTGAGGGAGCGCCGCACTGTCGGAGTGTCAGTACTGAGGGAGGGCCGCACTGTCGGAGGGTCAGTACTGAGGGAGTGCTGCACTGTCGGAGGGTCAATACTGAGGGAGTGCCGCACTGTCACAGATTAAATACTGAGGGAGTGCCACACTCTCGGAGGGTCAGTACTGAGGGAACGCCGTGCTGTGGGAGCGTCAGTACTGAGGGAGTGCCGCACTGTCGGATGGTCAGTACTGAGGGATTGCCGCACTGTCGGATGGTCAGTACTGAGGGAGTGCCGCACTGTCGGAGGGTCAGTACTGAGGGAGTGCTGCACTGTCGGAGGGTCAGTAATGAGGTAGAGCCGCACTGTCAGAGGGTCAGTACTGAGGGAGTGCCGCACTGTCGGAAGGTCAGTACTGAGGGAGTGCCGCACTGTCGGAGGGTCAGTACTGAGAGAGTGCCGCACTGTTGGAGGGTAAGTACTGAGGGAGTGCCGCACTGTCGGAGGGTCAGTACTGAGAGAGTGCCGCACTCTGGGAGGGACAGTACTGAGGGAGTGTCGCACTGTCAGAGTGTCAGTACTGAGGGAGTGCCGCACTGTCAGAGGGTCAGTACTGAGGGAGTGCCGCACTGTCGGAGGGTCAGTGCTGAAGGAGTGCTGCACTGTCAGAGGTTCAGTACTGAGGGAGTGCCGCACTGTCAGAGGGTCAGTACTGAGGGAGTGCCGCGCTGTCGGAGGGTCAGTGCTGAAGGAGTGCTGCACTGTCAGAGGTTCAGTACTGAGGGAGTGCCGCACTGTCGGAGGGTCAGTGCTGAGGGAGTGCGGCACTGTCAGAGGTTCAGTAATGAGGGAGTGCCGCACTGTCAGATGGTCAGTACTGAGGGAGTGCAGCAATGTCGGAGAGTCAGTACTGAGGGAGAGCCACACTGTCAGATGGTCAGTACTGAGGGAGTGCCGCACTGTCGGAGGGTCAGTACTGAGGGAGTGCCGCACTGTCGGAGGGTCAGTACTGAGGGAGTGCCGCACTGTCGGAGGGTCAGTAATGAGGGAGTGTCGCACTGTCGGAGGGTCAGTACTGAGGGAGTGCTGCACAGTCGGAGGGTCAGTACTCAGGGAGTGTCGCACTGTTGGAGGGTCAGTACTGAGGGAGCGCCGCACTGTCGGAGGGTCAGTACTGAGGGAGTGCCGCACTGTCGGAGGGTCAGTACTGAGGGAGCGCCGCACTGTCGGAGGGTCAGTACTGAGGGAGTGCTGCACTGTCGTAGGGTCAGTACTGAGGGAGTGTCGCACTGTCGGAGGGTCAGTACTGAGGGAGTGCCGCACTGTCGGAGTGTCAGTACTGAGGGAGTGCCGCACTGTCGGAGGGTCAGTACTGTGGGAGTGCCGCACTGTCAGAGGTTCAGTACTGAGGGAGTGCCGCACTGTCGGAGGGTCAGTACTGAGGGAGTGCCGCACTGTCAGAGGGTCAGTACTGAGGGAGTGCCGCACTGTCAGAGGGTCAGTACCGATGGAGTGCCGCACTGTCGGAGGGTCAGTACTGAGGGAGTGCCGCACTGTCGGAGGGTCAGTACTGAGGGAGTGCTGCACGGTCAGAGGATCAGTACTGAGGGAGCGCCGCACTGTCAGAGGGTCAGTACTGAGGGAGTGCCGCACTGTCGGAGGGTCAGTACTGAGGGAGTGCTGCACTGTCGGAGGGTCAGTACTGAGGGAGTGTCGCACTGTTGGAGGGTCAGTACTGAGGGAGCGCCGCACTGTCGGAGGGTCAGTACTGAGGGAGTGCCGCACTGTCGGAGTGTCAGTACTGAGGGAGTGCCGCACTGTCGGAGGGTCAGTACTGAGGGAGTGCCGCACTGTCAGAGGGTCAGTACCGATGGAGTGCCGCACTGTCGGAGGGTCAGTACTGAGGGAGTGCCGCACTGTCGGAGGGTCAGTACTGAGGGAGTGCTGCACGGTCAGAGGATCAGTACTGAGGGAGCGCCGCACTGTCAGAGGGTCAGTACTGAGGGAGTGCCGCACTGTCGGAGGGTCAGTACTGAGGGAGTGCCGCACTGTCAGAGGGTCAGTACTGAGGGAGCGCCGCACTGTCGGAGGGTCAGTACTGAGGGAGCACCGCACTGTCAGAAGGTCAGTACTGAGGGAGTGCTGCACTGTCGGAGGGTGAGTACTGAGGGAGTGCCGCACTGTCAGAGGGTCAGTACCGATGGAGTGCCGCACTGTCGGAGGGTCAGTACTGAGGTAGCGCCGCACTGTCGGAGGGTCAGTACTGAGGGAGTGCCGCACTGTCAGAGGGTCAGTACTGAGGGAGTGCCGCACTGTCAGAGGGTCAGTACCGATGGAGTGCCGCACTGTCGGAGGGTCAGTACTGAGGGAGCGCCGCACTGTCGGAGGGTCAGTATTGAGGGAGGGCCGCACTGTCGGAGGGTCAGTACTGAGGGAGTGCTGCACTGTCGGAGGGTCAGTACTGAGGGAGTGCCGCACTGTCACAGATTCAATACTGAGGGAGTGCCGCACTGTCGGAGGGTCAGTACTGAGGGAACGCCGTGCTGTGGGAGGGTCAGTACTAAGGGAGCGCCGCACTGTCGGAGGGTCAGTACTGAGGGAGTGCTGCAGTGTCAGAGGGTCAGTACTGAGGGAGTGCCGCACTGTCAGAGTGTCAGTACTGAGGGAGCGCCGCACTGTCGGAGGGTCAGTACTGAGCGAGTTCCGCACTGTCGGAGGGTCAGTCATGAGGGAGTGCCGCAATGTCAGAGGGTCAGTATTGAGGGAGTGCCGCACTGTCGGAGGGTCAGTACTGAGGGAGTGCTGCACTGTCGGATGGTCAGTACTGAGGGAGTGCCACACTGTCGGAGGGTCAGTACTGAGGGAGTGCCGCACTGTCGGATGGTCAGTACTGAGGGAGTGCCGCACTGTCAGAGGGTCAGTACTGAGCGAGTGCCGCACTGTCGGAGGGTCAGTACTGAGGGAGTGCTGCACTGTCAGAGGGTCAGTACTGAGGGAGTGCCGCGCTGTCGGAGGGTCAGTACTGAGGGAGTGCCGCACTGTCGGAGGGTCAGTACTGAGGGAGTGCCGCACTGTCGGAGTGTCAGTACCGATGGAGTGCCGCACTGTCGGAGGGTCAGTAATGAGGGATTGCCGCACTGTCAGAGGGTCAGTACTGAGGGAGTGCCGCACTGTCGGAGGGTCAGTACTGAGGGAGGGCCGCACTGTCAGAGGGTCAGTACCGATGGAGTGCCGCACTGTCGGAAGGTCAGTACTGAGGGAGCGCCGCACTGTCGGAGGGTCAGTACTGAGGGAGTGCCGCACTGTCGGAGGGTCAGTACTGAGGGAGTGCTGCACAGTCGGAGGGTCAATACTGAGGGAGTGCCGCACTGTCACAGATTAAATACTGAGGGAGTGCCACACTCTCGGAGGGTCAGTACTGAGGGAACGCCGTGCTGTGGGAGCGTCAGTACTGAGGGAGTGCCGCACTGTCGGATGGTCAGTACTGAGGGATTGCCGCACTGTCGGATGGTCAGTACTGAGGGAGTGCCGCACTGTCGGAGGGTCAGTACTGAGGGAGTGCTGCACTGTCGGAGGGTCAGTAATGAGGTAGAGCCGCACTGTCAGAGGGTCAGTACTGAGGGAGTGCCGCACTGTCGGAAGGTCAGTACTGAGGGACTGCCGCACTGTCGGAGGGTCAGTACTGAGAGAGTGCCGCACTGTTGGAGGGTAAGTACTGAGGGAGTGCCGCACTGTCGGAGGGTCAGTACTGAGAGAGTGCCGCACTCTGGGAGGGACAGTACTGAGGGAGTGTCGCACTGTCAGAGGGTCAGTACTGAGGGAGTGCCGCACTGTCAGAGGGTCAGTACTGAGGGAGTGCCGCACTGTCGGAGGGTCAGTGCTGAAGGAGTGCTGCACTGTCAGAGGTTCAGTACTGAGGGAGTGCCGCACTGTCAGAGGGTCAGTACTGAGGGAGTGCCGCGCTGTCGGAGGGTCAGTGCTGAAGGAGTGCTGCACTGTCAGAGGTTCAGTACTGAGGGAGTGCCGCACTGTCGGAGGGTCAGTGCTGAGGGAGTGCGGCACTGTCAGAGGTTCAGTAATGAGGGAGTGCCGCACTGTCAGATGGTCAGTACTGAGGGAGTGCAGCACTGTCGGAGAGTCAGTACTGAGGGAGAGCCACACTGTCAGATGGTCAGTACTGAGGGAGTGCCGCACTGTCGGAGAGTTAGTACTGAGGGAGTGCCGCACTGTCAGATGGTCAGTAATGAGCGAGAGCCGCACTGTCGGAGGGTCAGTACTGAGGGAGTGCCGCACTGTCACAGATTCAGTACTGAGGGAGTGCCGCACTCTCGGAGGGTCAGTACTGAGGGAACGCCGCGCTGTGGGAGGGTCAGTACTGAGGGAGTGCCGCACTGTCAGAGGGTCAGTACTGAGGGAGTGCCGCACTGTCGGAGGGTCAGTACTGAGGGAGTGCTGCACTGTCGGAGGGTCAGTACTGAGGGAGTGTCGCACTGTTGGAGGGTCAGTACTGAGGGAGCGCCGCACTGTCGGAGGGTCAGTACTGAGGGAGTGCCGCACTGTCAGAGGGTCAGTACCGATGGAGTGCCGCACTGTCGGAGGGTCAGTACTGAGGGAGTGCCGCACTGTCGGAGGGTCAGTACTGAGGGAGTGCTGCACGGTCAGAGGATCAGTACTGAGGGAGCGCCGCACTGTCAGAGGGTCAGTACTGAGGGAATGCCGCACTGTCGGAGGGTCAGTACTGAGGGAGTGCTGCACTGTCAGAGGGTCAGTACTGAGGGAGTGTCGCACTGTTGGAGGGTCAGTACTGAGGGAGCGCCGCACTGTCGGAGGGTCAGTACTGAGCGAGTGCCGCACTGTCGGAGGGTCAGTCATGAGGGAGTGCCGCAATGTCAGAGGGTCAGTATTGAGGGAGTGCCGCACTGTCGGAGGGTCAGTACTGAGGGAGTGCTGCACTGTCGGATGGTCAGTACTGAGGGAGTGCCACACTGTCGGAGGGTCAGTACTGAGGGAGTGCCGCACTGTCGGATGGTCAGTACTGAGGGAGTGCCGCACTGTCAGAGGGTCAGTACTGAGCGAGTGCCGCACTGTCGGAGGGTCAGTACTGAGGGAGTGCTGCACTGTCAGAGGGTCAGTACTGAGGGAGTGCCGCGCTGTCGGAGGGTCAGTACTGAGGGAGTGCCGCACTGTCGGAGGGTCAGTACTGAGGGAGTGCCGCACTGTCGGAGTGTCAGTACCGATGGAGTGCCGCACTGTCGGAGGGTCAGTACTGAGAGAGTGCCGCACTCTGGGAGGGACAGTACTGAGGGAGTGTCGCACTGTCAGAGGGTCAGTACTGAGGGAGTGCCGCACTGTCAGAGGGTCAGTACTGAGGGAGTGCCGCACTGTCGGAGGGTCAGTGCTGAAGGAGTGCTGCACTGTCAGAGGTTCAGTACTGAGGGAGTGCCGCACTGTCGGAGGGTCAGTGCTGAGGGAGTGCGGCACTGTCAGAGGTTCAGTAATGAGGGAGTGCTGCACAGTCGGAGGGTCAATACTGAGGGAGTGCCGCACTGTCACAGATTAAATACTGAGGGAGTGCCACACTCTCGGAGGGTCAGTACTGAGGGAACGCCGTGCTGTGGGAGCGTCAGTACTGAGGGAGTGCCGCACTGTCGGATGGTCAGTACTGAGGGATTGCCGCACTGTCGGATGGTCAGTACTGAGGGAGTGCCGCACTGTCGGAGGGTCAGTACTGAGGGAGTGCTGCACTGTCGGAGGGTCAGTAATGAGGTAGAGCCGCACTGTCAGAGGGTCAGTACTGAGGGAGTGCCGCACTGTCGGAAGGTCAGTACTGAGGGACTGCCGCACTGTCGGAGGGTCAGTACTGAGAGAGTGCCGCACTGTTGGAGGGTAAGTACTGAGGGAGTGCCGCACTGTCGGAGGGTCAGTACTGAGAGAGTGCCGCACTCTGGGAGGGACAGTACTGAGGGAGTGTCGCACTGTCAGAGGGTCAGTACTGAGGGAGTGCCGCACTGTCAGAGGGTCAGTACTGAGGGAGTGCCGCACTGTCGGAGGGTCAGTGCTGAAGGAGTGCTGCACTGTCAGAGGTTCAGTACTGAGGGAGTGCCGCACTGTCAGAGGGTCAGTACTGAGGGAGTGCCGCGCTGTCGGAGGGTCAGTGCTGAAGGAGTGCTGCACTGTCAGAGGTTCAGTACTGAGGGAGTGCCGCACTGTCGGAGGGTCAGTGCTGAGGGAGTGCGGCACTGTCAGAGGTTCAGTAATGAGGGAGTGCCGCACTGTCAGATGGTCAGTACTGAGGGAGTGCAGCACTGTCGGAGAGTCAGTACTGAGGGAGAGCCACACTGTCAGATGGTCAGTACTGAGGGAGTGCCGCACTGTCGGAGAGTTAGTACTGAGGGAGTGCCGCACTGTCAGATGGTCAGTAATGAGCGAGAGCCGCACTGTCGGAGGGTCAGTACTGAGGGAGTGCCGCACTGTCACAGATTCAGTACTGAGGGAGTGCCGCACTCTCGGAGGGTCAGTACTGAGGGAACGCCGCGCTGTGGGAGGGTCAGTACTGAGGGAGTGCCGCACTGTCAGAGGGTCAGTACTGAGGGAGTGCCGCACTGTCGGAGGGTCAGTACTGAGGGAGTGCTGCACTGTCGGAGGGTCAGTACTGAGGGAGTGTCGCACTGTTGGAGGGTCAGTACTGAGGGAGCGCCGCACTGTCGGAGGGTCAGTACTGAGGGAGTGCCGCACTGTCAGAGGGTCAGTACCGATGGAGTGCCGCACTGTCGGAGGGTCAGTACTGAGGGAGTGCCGCACTGTCGGAGGGTCAGTACTGAGGGAGTGCTGCACGGTCAGAGGATCAGTACTGAGGGAGCGCCGCACTGTCAGAGGGTCAGTACTGAGGGAATGCCGCACTGTCGGAGGGTCAGTACTGAGGGAGTGCTGCACTGTCAGAGGGTCAGTACTGAGGGAGTGTCGCACTGTTGGAGGGTCAGTACTGAGGGAGCGCCGCACTGTCGGAGGGTCAGTACTGAGGGAGTGCCGCACTGTCGGAGTGTCAGTACTGAGGGAGTGCCGCACTGTCGGAGGGTCAGTACTGAGGGAGTGCCGCACTGTCAGAGGGTCAGTACCGATGGAGTGCCGCACTGTCGGAGGGTCAGTACTGAGGGAGTGCCGCACTGTCGGAGGGTCAGTACTGAGGGGGTGCTGCACGGTCAGAGGATCAGTACTGAGGGAGCGCCGCACTGTCAGAGGGTCAGTACTGAGGGAGTGCCGCACTGTCGGAGGGTCAGTACTGAGGGAGTGCCGCACTGTCAGAGGGTCAGTACTGAGGGAGTGCCGCACTGTCGGAGGGTCAGTACTGAGGGAGCACCGCACTGTCAGAAGGTCAGTACTGAGGGAGTGCTGCACTGTCGGAGGGTCAGTACTGAAGGAGTGCCGCACTGTCAGAGGGTCAGTACTGAGGGAGCGCCGCACTGTCAGAGGGTCAGTACCGATGGAGTGCCGCACTGTCGGAGGGTCAGTACTGAGGTAGCGCCGCACTGTCGGAGGGTCAGTACTGAGGGAGTGCCGCACTGTCAGAGGCTCAGTACTGAGGGAGTGCCGCGCTGTCGGAGGGTCAGTGCTGAAGGAGTGCTGCACTGTCAGAGGTTCAGTACTGAGGGAGTGCTGCACGGTCAGAGGATCAGTACTGAGGGAGCGCCGCACTGTCAGAGGGTCAGTACTGAGGGAGTGCCGCACTGTCGGAGGGTCAGTACTGAGGGAGTGCCGCACTGTCAGAGGGTCAGTACTGAGGGAGCGCCGCACTGTCGGAGGGTCAGTACTGAGGGAGCACCACACTGTCAGAAGGTCAGTACTGAGGGAGTGCTGCACTGTCGGAGGGTGAGTACTGAGGGAGTGCCGCACTGTCAGAGGGTCAGTACTGAGGGAGTGCCGCACTGTCAGAGGGTCAGTACCGATGGAGTGCCGCACTGTCGGAGGGTCAGTACTGAGGGAGGGCCGCACTGTCGGAGGGTCAGTATTGAGGGCGGGCCGCACTGTCGGAGGGTCAGTACTGAGGGAGTGCTGCACTGTCGGAGGGTCAGTACTGAGGGAGTGCCGCACTGTCACAGATTCAATACTGAGGGAGTGCCGCACTGTCGGAGGGTCAGTACTGAGGGAACGCCGTGCTGTGGGAGGGTCAGTACTAAGGGAGCGCCGCACTGTCGGAGGGTCAGTACTGAGGGAGTGCTGCAGTGTCAGAGGGTCAGTACTGAGGGAGTGCCGCACTGTCAGAGTGTCAGTACTGAGGGAGCGCCGCACTGTCGGAGGGTCAGTACTGAGCGAGTGCCGCACTGTCGGAGGGTCAGTCATGAGGGAGTGCCGCAATGTCAGAGGGTCAGTATTGAGGGAGTGCCGCACTGTCGGAGGGTCAGTACTGAGGGAGTGCTGCACTGTCGGATGGTCAGTACTGAGGGAGTGCCACACTGTCGGAGGGTCAGTACTGAGGGAGTGCCGCACTGTCGGATGGTCAGTACTGAGGGAGTGCCGCACTGTCAGAGGGTCAGTACTGAGCGAGTGCCGCACTGTCGGAGGGTCAGTACTGAGGGAGTGCTGCACTGTCAGAGGGTCAGTACTGAGGGAGTGCCGCGCTGTCGGAGGGTCAGTACTGAGGGAGTGCCGCACTGTCGGAGGGTCAGTACTGAGGGAGTGCCGCACTGTCGGAGTGTCAGTACCGATGGAGTGCCGCACTGTCGGAGGGTCAGTACTGAGAGAGTGCCGCACTCTGGGAGGGACAGTACTGAGGGAGTGTCGCACTGTCAGAGGGTCAGTACTGAGGGAGTGCCGCACTGTCAGAGGGTCAGTACTGAGGGAGTGCCGCACTGTCGGAGGGTCAGTGCTGAAGGAGTGCTGCACTGTCAGAGGTTCAGTACTGAGGGAGTGCCGCACTGTCGGAGGGTCAGTGCTGAGGGAGTGCGGCACTGTCAGAGGTTCAGTAATGAGGGAGTGCCGCACTGTCAGATGGTCAGTACTGAGGGAGCACAGCACTGTCGGAGAGTCAGTACTGAGGGAGAGCCACACTGTCAGATGGTCAGTACTGAGGGAGTGCCGCACTGTCGGAGAGTTAGTACTGAGGGAGTGCTGCACTGTCAGATGGTCAGTAATGAGCGAGTGCCGCACTGTCGGAGGGTCACTACTGAGGGAGTGCTGCACTGTCGGAGGATCAGTACTGAGGGAGTGCCGCACTGTCACAAATTCAGTACTGAGGGAGTGCCGCACTCTCGGAGGGTCAGTACTGAGGGAACGCCGCGCTGTGGGAGGGTCAGTACTGAGGGAGCGCCGCACTGTCAGAGGGTCAGTACTGAGGGAGTGCCGCACTGTCGGAGGGTCAGTACTGAGGGAGTGCTGCACTGTCGGAGGGTCAGTACTGAGGGAGTGTCGCACTGTTGGAGGGTCAGTACTGAGGGAGCGCCGCACTGTCGGAGGGTCAGTACTGAGGGAGTGCCGCACTGTCAGAGGGTCAGTACCGATGGAGTGCCGCACTGTCGGAGGGTCAGTACTGAGGGAGTGCCGCACTGTCGGAGGGTCAGTACTGAGGGAGTGCTGCACGGTCAGAGGATCAGTACTGAGGGAGCGCCGCACTGTCAGAGGGTCAGTACTGAGGGAGTGCCGCACTGTCGGAGGGTCAGTACTGAGGGAGTGCTGCACTGTCAGAGGGTCAGTACTGAGGGAGTGTCGCACTGCTGGAGGGTCAGTACTGAGGGAGCGCCGCACTGTCGGAGGGTCAGTACTGAGGGAGTGCCGCACTGTCGGAGTGTCAGTACTGAGCGAGTGCCGCACTGTCGGAGGGTCAGTACTGAGGGAGTGCCGCACTGTCAGAGGGTCAGTACCGATGGAGTGCCGCACTGTCGGAGGGTCAGTACTGAGGGAGTGCCGCACTTTCGGAGGGTCAGTACTGAGGGAGTGCTGCACGGTCAGAGGATCAGTACTGAGGGAGCGCCGCACTGTCAGAGGGTCAGTACTGAGGGAGTGCCGCACTGTCAGAGGGTCAGTACTGAGGGAGTGCCGCACTGTCGGAGGGTCAGTACTGAGGGAGCACCGCACTGTCAGAAGGTCAGTACTGAGGGAGTGCTGCACTGTCGGAGGGTCAGTACTGAGGGAGTGCCGCACTGTCGGAGGGTCAGTACTGAGGGAGTGCTGCACTGTCGGAGGGTCAGTACTGAGGTAGCGCCGCACTGTCGGAGGGTCAGTACTGAGGGAGTGCCGCACTGTCAGAGGGTCAGTACTGAGGGAGTGCCGCACTGTCAGAGGGTCAGTACCGATGGAGTGCCGCACTGTCGGAGGGTCAGTACTGAGGGAGCGCCGCACTGTTGGAGGGTCAGTATTGAGGGAGGGCCGCACTGTCGGAGGGTCAGTACTGAGGGAGTGCTGCACTGTCGGAGGGTCAGTACTGAGGGAGTGCCGCACTGTCACAGATTCAATACTGAGGGAGTGCAGCACTGTCGGAGGGTCAGTACTGAGGGAGTGCTGCAGTGTCAGAGGGTCAGTAATGAGGGAGTGCCGCACTGTCAGAGTGTCAGCACTGAGGGAGCGCCGCACTGTCAGAGGGTCAGTACTGAGCGAGTGCCGCACTGTCGGAGGGTCAGTCATGAGGGAGTGCCGCAATGTCAGAGGGTCAGTATTGAGGGAGTGCCGCACTGTCGGAGGGTCAGTACTGAGGGAGTGCTGCACTGTCGGATGGTCAGTACTGAGGGACTGCCACACTGTCGGAGGGTCAGTACTGAGGGAGTGCCGCACTGTCGGATGGTCAGTACTGAGGGAGTGCCGCACTGTCAGAGGGTCAGTACTGAGCGAGTGCCGCACTGTCGGAGGGTCAGTACTGAGGGAGTGCTGCACTGTCAGAGGGTCAGTACTGAGGGAGTGCCGCACTGTCGGAGGGTCAGTGCTGAGGGAGTGCGGCACTGTCAGAGGTTCAGTAATGAGGGAGTGCCGCACTGTCAGATGGTCAGTACTGAGGGAGTGCAGCACTGTCGGAGAGTCAGTACTGAGGGAGAGCCACACTGTCAGATGGTCAGTACTGAGGGAGTGCCGCACTGTCGGAGAGTTAGTACTGAGGGAGTGCTGCACTGTCAGATGGTCAGTAATGAGCGAGTGCCGCACTGTCGGAGGGTCAGTACTGAGGGAGTGCTGCACTGTCGGAGGATCAGTACTGAGGGAGTGCCGCACTGTCACAAATCCAGTACTGAGGGAGTGCCGCACTCTCGGAGGGTCAGTACTGAGGGAACGCCGCGCTGTGGGAGGGTCAGTACTGAGGGAGCGCCGCACTGTCAGAGGGTCAGTACTGAGGGAGTGCCGCACTGTCGGAGGGTCAGTACTGAGGGAGTGCTGCACTGTCGGAGGGTCAGTACTGAGGGAGTGTCGCACTGTTGGAGGGTCAGTACTGAGGGAGCGCCGCACTGTCGGAGGGTCAGTACTGAGGGAGTGCCGCACTGTCAGAGGGTCAGTACCGATGGAGTGCCGCACTGTCGGAGGGTCAGTTCTGAGGGAGTGCCGCACTGTCGGAGGGTCAGTACTGAGGGAGTGCTGCACGGTCAGAGGATCAGTACTGAGGGAGCGCCGCACTGTCAGAGGGTCAGTACTGAGGGAGTGCCGCACTGTCGGAGGGTCAGTACTGAGGGAGTGCTGCACTGTCAGAGGGTCAGTACTGAGGGAGTGTCGCACTGCTGGAGGGTCAGTACTGAGGGAGCGCCGCACTGTCGGAGGGTCAGTACTGAGGGAGTGCCGCACTGTCGGAGTGTCAGTACTGAGGGAGTGCCGCACTGTCGGAGGGTCAGTACTGAGGGAGTGCCGCACTGTCAGAGGGTCAGTACCGATGGAGTGCCGCACTGTCGGAGGGTCAGTACTGAGGGAGTGCCGCACTTTCGGAGGGTCAGTACTGAGGGAGTGCTGCACGGTCAGAGGATCAGTACTGAGGGAGCGCCGCACTGTCAGAGGGTCAGTACTGAGGGAGTGCCGCACTGTCAGAGAGTCAGTACTGAGGGAGTGCCGCACTGTCGGAAGGTCAGTACTGAGGGAGCACCGCACTGTCAGAAGGTCAGTACTGAGGGAGTGCTGCACTGTCGGAGGGTCAGTACTGAGGGAGTGCCGCACTGTCGGAGGGTCAGTACTGAGGGAGTGCTGCACTGTCGGAGGGTCAGTACTGAGGTAGCGCCGCACTGTCGGAGGGTCAGTACTGAGGGAGTGCCGCACTGTCAGAGGGTCTGTACTGAGGGAGTGCCGCACTGTCAGAGGGTCAGTACCGATGGAGTGCCGCACTGTCGGAGGGTCAGTACTGAGGGAGCGCCGCACTGTTGGAGGGTCAGTATTGAGGGAGGGCCGCACTGTCGGAGGGTCAGTACTGAGGGAGTGCTGCACTGTCGGAGGGTCAGTACTGAGGGAGTGCCGCACTGTCACAGATTCAATACTGAGGGAGTGCAGCACTGTCGGAGGGTCAGTACTGAGGGAGTGCTGCAGTGTCAGAGGGTCAGTAATGAGGGTGTGCCGCACTGTCAGAGTGTCAGCACTGAGGGAGCGCCGCACTGTCAGAGGGTCAGTACTGAGCGAGTGCCGCACTGTCGGAGGGTCAGTCATGAGGGAGTGCCGCAATGTCAGAGGGTCAGTATTGAGGGAGTGCCGCACTGTCGGAGGGTCAGTACTGAGGGAGTGCTGCACTGTCGGATGGTCAGTACTGAGGGAGTGCCACACTGTCGGAGGGTCAGTACTGAGGGAGTGCCGCACTGTCGGATGGTCAGTACTGAGGGAGTGCCGCACTGTCAGAGGGTCAGTACTGAGCGAGTGCCGCACTGTCGGAGGGTCAGTACTGAGGGAGTGCTGCACTGTCAGAGGGTCAGTACTGAGGGAGTGCCGCGCTGTCGGAGGGTCAGTACTGAGGGAGTGCCGCACTGTCGGAGGGTCAGTACTGAGGGAGTGCCGCACTGTCGGAGTGTCAGTACCGATGGAGTGCCGCACTGTCGGAGGGTCAGTAATGAGGGATTGCCGCACTGTCAGAGGGTCAGTACTGAGGGAGTGCCGCACTGTCGGAGGGTCAGTACTGAGGAAGGGCCGCACTGTCAGAGGGTCAGTACCGATGGAGTGCCGCACTGTCGGAAGGTCAGTACTGAGGGAGCGCCGCACTGTCGGAGGGTCAGTACTGAGGGAGGGCCGCACTGTCGGAGGGTCAGTACTGAGGGAGTGCTGCACTGTCGGAGGGTCAATACTGAGGGAGTGCCGCACTGTCACAGATTAAATACTGAGGGAGTGCCACACTCTCGGAGGGTCAGTACTGAGGGAGTGCCGCGCTGTCGGAGGGTCAGTACTGAGGGAGTGCCGCACTGTCGGAGGGTCAGTACTGAGGGAGTGCCGCACTGTCGGAGTGTCAGTACCGATGGAGTGCCGCACTGTCGGAGGGTCAGTAATGAGGGATTGCCGCACTGTCAGAGGGTCAGTACTGAGGGAGTGCCGCACTGTCGGAGGGTCAGTACTGAGGGAGGGCCGCACTGTCAGAGGGTCAGTACCGATGGAGTGCCGCACTGTCGGAAGGTCAGTCCTGAGGGAGCGCTGCACTGTCGGAGGGTCAATACTGAGGGAGGGCCGCACTGTCGGAGGGTCAGTACTGAGGGAGTGCTGCACTGTCGGAGGGTCAATACTGAGGGAGTGCCGCACTGTCACAGATTAAATACTGAGGGAGTGCCACACTCTCGGAGGGTCAGTACTGAGGGAACGCCGTGCTGTGGGAGCGTCAGTACTGAGGGAGTGCCGCACTGTCGGATGGTCAGTACTGAGGGATTGCCGCACTGTCGGATGGTCAGTACTGAGGGAGTGCCGCACTGTCGGAGGGTCAGTACTGAGGGAGTGCTGCACTGTCGGAGGGTCAGTAATGAGGTAGAGCCGCACTGTCAGAGGGTCAGTACTGAGGGAGTGCCGCACTGTCGGAAGGTCAGTACTGAGGGAGTGCCGCACTGTCGGAGGGTCAGTACTGAGAGAGTGCCGCACTGTTGGAGGGTAAGTACTGAGGGAGTGCCGCACTGTCGGAGGGTCAGTACTGAGAGAGTGCCGCACTCTGGGAGGGACAGTACTGAGGGAGTGTCGCACTGTCAGAGGGTCAGTACTGAGGGAGTGCCGCACTGTCAGAGGGTCAGTACTGAGGGAGTGCCGCACTGTCGGAGGGTCAGTGCTGAAGGAGTGCTGCACTGTCAGAGGTTCAGTACTGAGGGAGTGCCGCACTGTCAGAGGGTCAGTACTGAGGGAGTGCCGCGCTGTCGGAGGGTCAGTGCTGAAGGAGTGCTGCACTGTCAGAGGTTCAGTACTGAGGGAGTGCCGCACTGTCGGAGGGTCAGTGCTGAGGGAGTGCGGCACTGTCAGAGGTTCAGTAATGAGGGAGTGCCGCACTGTCAGATGGTCAGTACTGAGGGAGTGCAGCACTGTCGGAGAGTCAGTACTGAGGGAGAGCCACACTGTCAGATGGTCAGTACTGAGGGAGTGCCGCACTGTCGGAGGGTCAGTACTGAGGGAGTGCCGCACTGTCGGAGGGTCAGTACTGAGGGAGTGCCGCACTGTCGGAGGGTCAGTAATGAGGGAGTGTCGCACTGTCGGAGGGTCAGTACTGAGGGAGTGCTGCACAGTCGGAGGGTCAGTACTCAGGGAGTGTCGCACTGTTGGAGGGTCAGTACTGAGGGAGCGCCGCACTGTCGGAGGGTCAGTACTGAGGGAGTGCCGCACTGTCGGAGGGTCAGTACTGAGGGAGCGCCGCACTGTCGGAGGGTCAGTACTGAGGGAGTGCTGCACTGTCGGAGGGTCAGTACTGAGGGAGTGTCGCACTGTCGGAGGGTCAGTACTGAGGGAGTGCCGCACTGTCGGAGTGTCAGTACTGAGGGAGTGCCGCACTGTCGGAGGGTCAGTACTGAGGGAGTGCCGCACTGTCAGAGGTTCAGTACTGAGGGAGTGCCGCAGTGTCGGAGGGTCAGTACTGAGGGAGTGCCGCACTGTCAGAGGGTCAGTACTGATGGAGTGCCGCACTGTCAGAGGGTCAGTACCGATGGAGTGCCGCACTGTCGGAGGGTCAGTACTGAGGGAGTGCCGCACTGTCGGAGGGTCAGTACTGAGGGAGTGCTGCACGGTCAGAGGATCAGTACTGAGGGAGCGCCGCACTGTCAGAGGGTCAGTACTGAGGGAGTGCCGCACTGTCGGAGGGTCAGTACTGAGGGAGTGCTGCACTGTCGGAGGGTCAGTACTGAGGGAGTGTCGCACTGTTGGAGGGTCAGTACTGAGGGAGCGCCGCACTGTCGGAGGGTCAGTACTGAGGGAGTGCCGCACTGTCGGAGTGTCAGTACTGAGGGAGTGCCGCACTGTCGGAGGGTCAGTACTGAGGGAGTGCCGCACTGTCAGAGGGTCAGTACCGATGGAGTGCCGCACTGTCGGAGGGTCAGTACTGAGGGAGTGCCGCACTGTCGGAGGGTCAGTACTGAGGGAGTGCTGCACGGTCAGAGGATCAGTACTGAGGGAGCGCCGCACTGTCAGAGGGTCAGTACTGAGGGAGTGCCGCACTGTCGGAGGGTCAGTACTGAGGGAGTGCCGCACTGTCAGAGGGTCAGTACTGAGGGAGCGCCGCACTGTCGGAGGGTCAGTACTGAGGGAGCACCGCACTGTCAGAAGGTCAGTACTGAGGGAGTGCTGCACTGTCGGAGGGTGAGTACTGAGGGAGTGCCGCACTGTCAGAGGGTCAGTACCGATGGAGTGCCGCACTGTCGGAGGGTCAGTACTGAGGGAGCGCCGCACTGTCGGAGGGTCAGTATTGAGGGAGGGCCGCACTGTCGGAGGGTCAGTACTGAGGGAGTGCTGCACTGTCGGAGGGTCAGTACTGATGGAGTGCCGCACTGTCACAGATTCAATACTGAGGGAGTGCCGCACTGTCGGAGGGTCAGTACTGAGGGAACGCCGTGCTGTGGGAGGGTCAGTACTAAGGGAGCGCCGCACTGTCGGAGGGTCAGTACTGAGGGAGTGCTGCAGTGTCAGAGGGTCAGTACTGAGGGAGTGCCGCACTGTCAGAGTGTCAGTACTGAGGGAGCGCCGCACTGTCGGAGGGTCAGTACTGAGCGAGTGCCGCACTGTCGGAGGGTCAGTCATGAGGGAGTGCCGCAATGTCAGAGGGTCAGTATTGAGGGAGTGCCGCACTGTCGGAGGGTCAGTACTGAGGGAGTGCTGCACTGTCGGATGGTCAGTACTGAGGGAGTGCCACACTGTCGGAGGGTCAGTACTGAGGGAGTGCCGCACTGTCGGATGGTCAGTACTGAGGGAGTGCCGCACTGTCAGAGGGTCAGTACTGAGCGAGTGCCGCACTGTCGGAGGGTCAGTACTGAGGGAGTGCTGCACTGTCAGAGGGTCAGTACTGAGGGAGTGCCGCGCTGTCGGAGGGTCAGTACTGAGGGAGTGCCGCACTGTCGGAGGGTCAGTACTGAGGGAGTGCCGCACTGTCGGAGTGTCAGTACCGATGGAGTGCCGCACTGTCGGAGGGTCAGTAATGAGGGATTGCCGCACTGTCAGAGGGTCAGTACTGAGGGAGTGCCGCACTGTCGGAGGGTCAGTACTGAGGGAGGGCCGCACTGTCAGAGGGTCAGTAACGATGGAGTGCCGCACTGTCGGAAGATCAGTACTGAGGGAGCGCCGCACTGTCGGAGGGTCAGTACTGAGGGAGGGCCGCACTGTCGGAGGGTCAGTACTGAGGGAGTGCTGCACTGTCGGAGGGTCAATACTGAGGGAGTGCCGCACTGTCACAGATTAAATACTGAGGGAGTGCCACACTCTCGGAGGGTCAGTACTGAGGGAACGCCGTGCTGTGGGAGCGTCAGCACTGAGGGAGTGCCGGACTGTCGGATGGTCAGTACTGAGGGATTGCCGCACTGTCGGATGGTCAGTACTGAGGGAGTGCCGCAATGTCGGAGGGTCAGTACTGAGGGAGTGCTGCACTGTCGGAGGGTCAGTAATGAGGTAGAGCCGCACTGTCAGAGGGTCAGTACTGAGGGAGTGCCGCACTGTCGGAAGGTCAGTACTGAGGGAGTGCCGCACTGTCGGAGGGTCAGTACTGAGAGAGTGCCGCACTGTTGGAGGGTAAGTACTGAGGGAGTGCCGCACTGTCGGAGGGTCAGTACTGAGAGAGTGCCGCACTCTGGGAGGGACAGTACTGAGGGAGTGTCGCACTGTCAGAGGGTCAGTACTGAGGGAGTGCCGCACTGTCAGAGGGTCAGTACTGAGGGAGTGCCGCACTGTCGGAGGGTCAGTGCTGAAGGAGTGCTGCACTGTCAGAGGTTCAGTACTGAGGGAGTGCCGCACTGTCAGAGGGTCAGTACTGAGGGAGTGCCGCGCTGTCGGAGGGTCAGTGCTGAAGGAGTGCTGCACTGTCAGAGGTTCAGTACTGAGGGAGTGCCGCACTGTCGGAGGGTCAGTGCTGAGGGAGTGCGGCACTGTCAGAGGTTCAGTAATGAGGGAGTGCCGCACTGTCAGATGGTCAGTACTGAGGGAGTGCAGCACTGTCGGAGAGTCAGTACTGAGGGAGAGCCACACTGTCAGATGGTCAGTACTGAGGGAGTGCCGCACTGTCGGAGAGTTAGTACTGAGGGAGTGCCGCACTGTCAGATGGTCAGTAATGAGCGAGAGCCGCACTGTCGGAGGGTCAGTACTGAGGGAGTGCCGCACTGTCACAGATTCAGTACTGAGGGAGTGCCGCACTCTCGGAGGGTCAGTACTGAGGGAACGCCGCGCTGTGGGAGGGTCAGTACTGAGGGAGCGCCGCACTGTCAGAGGGTCAGTACTGAGGGAGTGCCGCACTGTCGGAGGGTCAGTACTGAGGGAGTGCTGCACTGTCGGAGGGTCAGTACTGAGGGAGTGTCGCACTGTTGGAGGGTCAGTACTGAGGGAGCGCCGCACTGTCGGAGGGTCAGTACTGAGGGAGTGCCGCACTGTCAGAGGTTCAGTACCGATGGAGTGCCGCACTGTCGGAGGGTCAGTACTGAGGGAGTGCCGCACTGTCGGAGGGTCAGTACTGAGGGAGTGCTGCACGGTCAGAGGATCAGTACTGAGGGAGCGCCGCACTGTCAGAGGGTCAGTACTGAGGGAATGCCGCACTGTCGGAGGGTCAGTACTGAGGGAGTGCTGCACTGTCAGAGGGTCAGTACTGAGGGAGTGTCGCACTGTTGGAGGGTCAGTACTGAGGGAGCGCCGCACTGTCGGAGGGTCAGTACTGAGGGAGTGCCGCACTGTCGGAGTGTCAGTACTGAGGGAGTGCCGCACTGTCGGAGGGTCAGTACTGAGGGAGTGCCGCACTGTCAGAGGGTCAGTACCGATGGAGTGCCGCACTGTCGGAGGGTCAGTACTGAGGGAGTGCCGCACTGTCGGAGGGTCAGTACTGAGAAAGTGCTGCACGGTCAGAGGATCAGTACTGAGGGAGTGCCGCACTGTCAGAGGGTCAGTACCGATGGAGTGCCGCACTGTCGGAGGGTCAGTACCGATGGAGTGCCGCACTGTCGGAAGGTCAGTACTGAGGGAGCGCCGCACTGTCGGAGGGTCAGTACTGAGGGAGGGCCGCACTGTCGGAGGGTCAGTACTGAGGGAGTGCTGCACTGTCGGAGGGTCAATACTGAGGGAGTGCCGCACTGTCACAGATTAAATACTGAGGGAGTGCCACACTCTCGGAGGGTCAGTACTGAGGGAGTGCCGCGCTGTCGGAGGGTCAGTACTGAGGGAGTGCCGCACTGTCGGAGGGTCAGTACTGAGGGAGTGCCGCACTGTCGGAGTGTCAGTACCGATGGAGTGCCGCACTGTCGGAGGGTCAGTAATGAGGGATTGCCGCACTGTCAGAGGGTCAGTACTGAGGGAGTGCCGCACTGTCGGAGGGTCAGTACTGAGGGAGGGCCGCACTGTCAGAGGGTCAATACTGAGGGAGGGCCGCACTGTCGGAGGGTCAGTACTGAGGGAGTGCTGCACTGTCGGAGGGTCAATACTGAGGGAGTGCCGCACTGTCACAGATTAAATACTGAGGGAGTGCCACACTCTCGGAGGGTCAGTACTGAGGGAACGCCGTGCTGTGGGAGCGTCAGTACTGAGGGAGTGCCGCACTGTCGGATGGTCAGTACTGAGGGATTGCCGCACTGTCGGATGGTCAGTACTGAGGGAGTGCCGCACTGTCGGAGGGTCAGTACTGAGGGAGTGCTGCACTGTCGGAGGGTCAGTAATGAGGTAGAGCCGCACTGTCAGAGGGTCAGTACTGAGGGAGTGCCGCACTGTCGGAAGGTCAGTACTGAGGGAGTGCCGCACTGTCGGAGGGTCAGTACTGAGAGAGTGCCGCACTGTTGGAGGGTAAGTACTGAGGGAGTGCCGCACTGTCGGAGGGTCAGTACTGAGAGAGTGCCGCACTCTGGGAGGGACAGTACTGAGGGAGTGTCGCACTGTCAGAGGGTCAGTACTGAGGGAGTGCCGCACTGTCAGAGGGTCAGTACTGAGGGAGTGCCGCACTGTCGGAGGGTCAGTGCTGAAGGAGTGCTGCACTGTCAGAGGTTCAGTACTGAGGGAGTGCCGCACTGTCAGAGGGTCAGTACTGAGGGAGTGCCGCGCTGTCGGAGGGTCAGTGCTGAAGGAGTGCTGCACTGTCAGAGGTTCAGTACTGAGGGAGTGCCGCACTGTCGGAGGGTCAGTGCTGAGGGAGTGCGGCACTGTCAGAGGTTCAGTAATGAGGGAGTGCCGCACTGTCAGATGGTCAGTACTGAGGGAGTGCAGCACTGTCGGAGAGTCAGTACTGAGGGAGAGCCACACTGTCAGATGGTCAGTACTGAGGGAGTGCCGCACTGTCGGAGGGTCAGTACTGAGGGAGTGCCGCACTGTCGGAGGGTCAGTACTGAGGGAGTGCCGCACTGTCGGAGGGTCAGTAATGAGGGAGTGTCGCACTGTCGGAGGGTCAGTACTGAGGGAGTGCTGCACAGTCGGAGGGTCAGTACTCAGGGAGTGTCGCACTGTTGGAGGGTCAGTACTGAGGGAGCGCCGCACTGTCGGAGGGTCAGTACTGAGGGAGTGCCGCACTGTCGGAGGGTCAGTACTGAGGGAGCGCCGCACTGTCGGAGGGTCAGTACTGAGGGAGTGCTGCACTGTCGGAGGGTCAGTACTGAGGGAGTGTCGCACTGTCGGAGGGTCAGTACTGAGGGAGTGCCGCACTGTCGGAGTGTCAGTACTGAGGGAGTGCCGCACTGTCGGAGGGTCAGTACTGAGGGAGTGCCGCACTGTCAGAGGTTCAGTACTGAGGGAGTGCCGCAGTGTCGGAGGGTCAGTACTGAGGGAGTGCCGCACTGTCAGAGGGTCAGTACTGATGGAGTGCCGCACTGTCAGAGGGTCAGTACCGATGGAGTGCCGCACTGTCGGAGGGTCAGTACTGAGGGAGTGCCGCACTGTCGGAGGGTCAGTACTGAGGGAGTGCTGCACGGTCAGAGGATCAGTACTGAGGGAGCGCCGCACTGTCAGAGGGTCAGTACTGAGGGAGTGCCGCACTGTCGGAGGGTCAGTACTGAGGGAGTGCTGCACTGTCGGAGGGTCAGTACTGAGGGAGTGTCGCACTGTTGGAGGGTCAGTACTGAGGGAGCGCCGCACTGTCGGAGGGTCAGTACTGAGGGAGTGCCGCACTGTCGGAGTGTCAGTACTGAGGGAGTGCCGCACTGTCGGAGGGTCAGTACTGAGGGAGTGCCGCACTGTCAGAGGGTCAGTACCGATGGAGTGCCGCACTGTCGGAGGGTCAGTACTGAGGGAGTGCCGCACTGTCGGAGGGTCAGTACTGAGGGAGTGCTGCACGGTCAGAGGATCAGTACTGAGGGAGCGCCGCACTGTCAGAGGGTCAGTACTGAGGGAGTGCCGCACTGTCGGAGGGTCAGTACTGAGGGAGTGCCGCACTGTCAGAGGGTCAGTACTGAGGGAGCGCCGCACTGTCGGAGGGTCAGTACTGAGGGAGCACCGCACTGTCAGAAGGTCAGTACTGAGGGAGTGCTGCACTGTCGGAGGGTGAGTACTGAGGGAGTGCCGCACTGTCAGAGGGTCAGTACCGATGGAGTGCCGCACTGTCGGAGGGTCAGTACTGAGGGAGCGCCGCACTGTCGGAGGGTCAGTATTGAGGGAGGGCCGCACTGTCGGAGGGTCAGTACTGAGGGAGTGCTGCACTGTCGGAGGGTCAGTACTGATGGAGTGCCGCACTGTCACAGATTCAATACTGAGGGAGTGCCGCACTGTCGGAGGGTCAGTACTGAGGGAACGCCGTGCTGTGGGAGGGTCAGTACTAAGGGAGCGCCGCACTGTCGGAGGGTCAGTACTGAGGGAGTGCTGCAGTGTCAGAGGGTCAGTACTGAGGGAGTGCCGCACTGTCAGAGTGTCAGTACTGAGGGAGCGCCGCACTGTCGGAGGGTCAGTACTGAGCGAGTGCCGCACTGTCGGAGGGTCAGTCATGAGGGAGTGCCGCAATGTCAGAGGGTCAGTATTGAGGGAGTGCCGCACTGTCGGAGGGTCAGTACTGAGGGAGTGCTGCACTGTCGGATGGTCAGTACTGAGGGAGTGCCACACTGTCGGAGGGTCAGTACTGAGGGAGTGCCGCACTGTCGGATGGTCAGTACTGAGGGAGTGCCGCACTGTCAGAGGGTCAGTACTGAGCGAGTGCCGCACTGTCGGAGGGTCAGTACTGAGGGAGTGCTGCACTGTCAGAGGGTCAGTACTGAGGGAGTGCCGCGCTGTCGGAGGGTCAGTACTGAGGGAGTGCCGCACTGTCGGAGGGTCAGTACTGAGGGAGTGCCGCACTGTCGGAGTGTCAGTACCGATGGAGTGCCGCACTGTCGGAGGGTCAGTAATGAGGGATTGCCGCACTGTCAGAGGGTCAGTACTGAGGGAGTGCCGCACTGTCGGAGGGTCAGTACTGAGGGAGGGCCGCACTGTCAGAGGGTCAGTAACGATGGAGTGCCGCACTGTCGGAAGATCAGTACTGAGGGAGCGCCGCACTGTCGGAGGGTCAGTACTGAGGGAGGGCCGCACTGTCGGAGGGTCAGTACTGAGGGAGTGCTGCACTGTCGGAGGGTCAATACTGAGGGAGTGCCGCACTGTCACAGATTAAATACTGAGGGAGTGCCACACTCTCGGAGGGTCAGTACTGAGGGAACGCCGTGCTGTGGGAGCGTCAGTACTGAGGGAGTGCCGGACTGTCGGATGGTCAGTACTGAGGGATTGCCGCACTGTCGGATGGTCAGTACTGAGGGAGTGCCGCAATGTCGGAGGGTCAGTACTGAGGGAGTGCTGCACTGTCGGAGGGTCAGTAATGAGGTAGAGCCGCACTGTCAGAGGGTCAGTACTGAGGGAGTGCCGCACTGTCGGAAGGTCAGTACTGAGGGAGTGCCGCACTGTCGGAGGGTCAGTACTGAGAGAGTGCCGCACTGTTGGAGGGTAAGTACTGAGGGAGTGCCGCACTGTCGGAGGGTCAGTACTGAGAGAGTGCCGCACTCTGGGAGGGACAGTACTGAGGGAGTGTCGCACTGTCAGAGGGTCAGTACTGAGGGAGTGCCGCACTGTCAGAGGGTCAGTACTGAGGGAGTGCCGCACTGTCGGAGGGTCAGTGCTGAAGGAGTGCTGCACTGTCAGAGGTTCAGTACTGAGGGAGTGCCGCACTGTCAGAGGGTCAGTACTGAGGGAGTGCCGCGCTGTCGGAGGGTCAGTGCTGAAGGAGTGCTGCACTGTCAGAGGTTCAGTACTGAGGGAGTGCCGCACTGTCGGAGGGTCAGTGCTGAGGGAGTGCGGCACTGTCAGAGGTTCAGTAATGAGGGAGTGCCGCACTGTCAGATGGTCAGTACTGAGGGAGTGCAGCACTGTCGGAGAGTCAGTACTGAGGGAGAGCCACACTGTCAGATGGTCAGTACTGAGGGAGTGCCGCACTGTCGGAGAGTTAGTACTGAGGGAGTGCCGCACTGTCAGATGGTCAGTAATGAGCGAGAGCCGCACTGTCGGAGGGTCAGTACTGAGGGAGTGCCGCACTGTCACAGATTCAGTACTGAGGGAGTGCCGCACTCTCGGAGGGTCAGTACTGAGGGAACGCCGCGCTGTGGGAGGGTCAGTACTGAGGGAGCGCCGCACTGTCAGAGGGTCAGTACTGAGGGAGTGCCGCACTGTCGGAGGGTCAGTACTGAGGGAGTGCTGCACTGTCGGAGGGTCAGTACTGAGGGAGTGTCGCACTGTTGGAGGGTCAGTACTGAGGGAGCGCCGCACTGTCGGAGGGTCAGTACTGAGGGAGTGCCGCACTGTCAGAGGTTCAGTACCGATGGAGTGCCGCACTGTCGGAGGGTCAGTACTGAGGGAGTGCCGCACTGTCGGAGGGTCAGTACTGAGGGAGTGCTGCACGGTCAGAGGATCAGTACTGAGGGAGCGCCGCACTGTCAGAGGGTCAGTACTGAGGGAATGCCGCACTGTCGGAGGGTCAGTACTGAGGGAGTGCTGCACTGTCAGAGGGTCAGTACTGAGGGAGTGTCGCACTGTTGGAGGGTCAGTACTGAGGGAGCGCCGCACTGTCGGAGGGTCAGTACTGAGGGAGTGCCGCACTGTCGGAGTGTCAGTACTGAGGGAGTGCCGCACTGTCGGAGGGTCAGTACTGAGGGAGTGCCGCACTGTCAGAGGGTCAGTACCGATGGAGTGCCGCACTGTCGGAGGGTCAGTACTGAGGGAGTGCCGCACTGTCGGAGGGTCAGTACTGAGAAAGTGCTGCACGGTCAGAGGATCAGTACTGAGGGAGCGCCGCACTGTCAGAGGGTCAGTACTGAGGGAGTGCCGCACTGTCGGAGGGTCAGTACTGAGGGAGTGCCGCACTGTCAGAGGGTCAGTACTGAGGGAGTGCCGCACTGTCGGAGGGTCAGTACTGAGGGAGCACCGCACTGTCAGAAGGTCAGTACTGAGGGAGTGCTGCACTGTCGGAGGGTCAGTACTGAAGGAGTGCCGCACTGTCAGAGGGTCAGTACTGAGGGAGCGCCGCACTGTCAGAGGGTCAGTACCGATGGAGTGCCGGACTGTCGGAGGGTCAGTACTGAGGTAGCGCCGCACTGTCGGAGGGTCAGTACTGAGGGAGTGCCGCACTGTCAGAGGCTCAGTACTGAGGGAGTGCCGCGCTGTCAGAGGGTCAGTACCGATGGAGTGCCGCACTGTCGGAGGGTCAGTACTGAGGGAGCGCCGCACTGTTGGAGGGTCAGTATTGAGGGAGGGCCGCACTGTCGGAGGGTCAGTACAGAGGGAGTGCTGCACTGTCGGAGGGTCAGTACTGAGGGAGTGCCGCACTGTCACAGATTCAATACTGAGGGAGTGCCGCACTGTCGGAGGGTCAGTACTGAGGGAACGCCGTGCTGTGGGAGGGTCAGTACTAAGGGAGCGCCGCACTGTCGGAGGGTCAGTACTGAGGGAGTGCTGCACTGTCGGATGGTCAGTACTGAGGGAGTGCCACACTGTCGGAGGGTCAGTACTGAGGGAGTGCCGCACTGTCGGATGGTCAGTACTGAGGGAGTGCCGCACTGTCAGAGGGTCAGTACTGAGCGAGTGCCGCACTGTCGGAGGGTCAGTACTGAGGGAGTGCTGCACTGTCAGAGGGTCAGTACTGAGGGAGTGCCGCGCTGTCGGAGGGTCAGTACTGAGGGAGTGCCGCACTGTCGGAGGGTCAGTACTGAGGGAGTGCCGCACTGTCGGAGTGTCAGTACCGATGGAGTGCCGCACTGTCGGAGGGTCAGTAATGAGGGATTGCCGCACTGTCAGAGGGTCAGTACTGAGGGAGTGCCGCACTGTCGGAAGGTCAGTACTGAGGGAGGGCCGCACTGTCAGAGGGTCAGTACCGATGGAGTGCCGCACTGTCGGAAGGTCAGTACTGAGGGAGCGCCGCACTGTCGGAGGGTCAGTACTGAGGGTGGGCCGCACTGTCGGAGGGTCAGTACTGAGGGAGTGCTGCACTGTCGGAGGGTCAATACTGAGGGAGTGCCGCACTGTCACAGATTAAATACTGAGGGAGTGCCACACTCCTGGAGGGTCAGTACTGAGGGAACGCCGTGCTGTGGGAGCGTCAGTACTGAGGGAGTGCCGCACTGTCGGATGGTCAGTACTGAGGGATTGCCGCACTGTCGGATGGTCAGTACTGAGGGAGTGTCGCACTGTCAGAGGGTCAGTGCTGAGGGAGTGCCGCACTGTCGGAGGGTCAGTACTGAGGGAGTGCTGCACTGTCGGAGGGTCAGTAATGAGGTAGCGCCGCACTGTCAGAGGGTCAGTACTGAGGGAGTGCCGCACTGTCGGAAGGTCAGTACTGAGGGAGTGCCGCACTGTCGGAGGGTCAGTACTGAGAGAGTGCCGCACTGTTGGAGGGTAAGTACTGAGGGAGTGCCGCACTGTCGGAGGGTCAGTACTGAGAGAGTGCCGCACTCTGGGAGGGACAGTACTGAGGGAGTGTCGCACTGTCAGAGGGTCAGTACTGAGGGAGTGCCGCACTCTCAGAGGGTCAGTACTGAGGGAGTGCCGCGCTGTCGGAGGGTCAGTGCTGAAGGAGTGCTGCACTGTCAGAGGTTCAGTACTGAGGGAGTGCTGCACGGTCAGAGGATCAGTACTGAGGGAGCGCCGCACTGTCAGAGGGTCAGTACTGAGGGAGTGCCGCACTGTCGGAGGGTCAGTACTGAGGGAGTGCCGCACTGTCAGAGGGTCAGTACTGAGGGAGCGCCGCACTGTCGGAGGGTCAGTACTGAGGGAGCACCACACTGTCAGAAGGTCAGTACTGAGGGAGTGCTGCACTGTCGGAGGGTGAGTACTGAGGGAGTGCCGCACTGTCAGAGGGTCAGTACTGAGGGAGTGCCGCACTGTCAGAGGGTCAGTACCGATGGAGTGCCGCACTGTCGGAGGGTCAGTACTTAGGGAGGGCCGCACTGTCGGAGGTTCAGTATTGAGGGAGGGCCGCACTGTCGGAGGGTCAGTACTGAGGGAGTGCTGCACTGTCGGAGGGTCAGTACTGAGGGAGTGCCGCACTGTCACAGATTCAATACTGAGGGAGTGCCGCACTGTCGGAGGGTCAGTACTGAGGGAACGCCGTGCTGTGGGAGGGTCAGTACTAAGGGAGCGCCGCACTGTCGGAGGGTCAGTACTGAGGGAGTGCTGCAGTGTCAGAGGGTCAGTACTGAGGGAGTGCCGCACTGTCAGAGTGTCAGTACTGAGGGAGCGCCGCACTGTCGGAGGGTCAGTACTGAGCGAGTGCCGCACTGTCGGAGGGTCAGTCATGAGGGAGTGCCGCAATGTCAGAGGGTCAGTATTGAGGGAGTGCCGCACTGTCGGAGGGTCAGTACTGAGGGAGTGCTGCACTGTCGGATGGTCAGTACTGAGGGAGTGCCACACTGTCGGAGGGTCAGTACTGAGGGAGTGCCGCACTGTCGGATGGTGAGTACTGAGGGAGTGCCGCACTGTCAGAGGGTCAGTACTGAGCGAGTGCCGCACTGTCGGAGGGTCAGTACTGAGGGAGTGCTGCACTGTCAGAGGGTCAGTACTGAGGGAGTGCCGCGCTGTCGGAGGGTCAGTACTGAGGGAGTGCCGCACTGTCGGAGGGTCAGTACTGAGGGAGTGCCGCACTGTCGGAGTGTCAGTACCGATGGAGTGCCGCACTGTCGGAGGGTCAGTAATGAGGGATTGCCGCACTGTCAGAGGGTCAGTACTGAGGGAGTGCCGCACTGTCGGAGGGTCAGTACTGAGGGAGGGCCGCACTGTCAGAGGGTCAGTACCGATGGAGTGCCGCACTGTCGGAAGGTCAGTACTGAGGGAGCGCCGCACTGTCGGAGGGTCAGTACTGAGGGAGGGCCGCACTGTCGGAGGGTCAGTACTGAGGGAGTGCTGCACTGTCGGAGGGTCAATACTGAGGGAGTGCCGCACTGTCACAGATTAAATACTGAGGGAGTGCCACACTCTCGGAGGGTCAGTACTGAGGGAACGCCATGCTGTGGGAGCGTCAGTACTGAGGGAGTGCCGCACTGTCGGATGGTCAGTACTGAGGGATTGCCGCACTGTCGGATGGTCAGTACTGAGGGAGTGTCACACTGTCAGAGGGTCAGTGCTGAGGGAGTGCCGCACTGTCGGAGGGTCAGTACTGAGGGAGTGCTGCACTGTCGGAGGGTCAGTAATGAGGTAGAGCCGCACTGTCAGAGGGTCAGTACTGAGGGAGTGCCGCACTGTCGGAAGGTCAGTACTGAGGGAGTGCCGCACTGTCGGAGGGTCAGTACTGAGAGAGTGCCGCACTGTTGGAGGGTAAGTACTGAGGGAGTGCCGCACTGTCGGAGGGTCAGTACTGAGAGAGTGCCGCACTCTGGGAGGGACAGTACTGAGGGAGTGTCGCACTGTCAGAGGGTCAGTACTGAGGGAGTGCCGCACTGTCAGAGGGTCAGTACTGAGGGAGTGCCGCACTGTCGGAGGGTCAGTACTGAGAGAGTGCCGCACTCTGGGAGGGACAGTACTGAGGGAGTGTCGCACTGTCAGAGGGTCAGTACTGAGGGAGTGCCGCACTGTCAGAGGGTCAGTACTGAGGGAGTGCCGCACTGTCGGAGGGTCAGTGCTGAAGGAGTGCTGCACTGTCAGAAGTTCAGTACTGAGGGAGTGCCGCACTGTCGGAGGGTCAGTGCTGAGGGAGTGCGGCACTGTCAGAGGTTCAGTAATGAGGGAGTGCCGCACTGTCAGATGGTCAGTACTGAGGGAGTGCAGCACTGTCGGAGAGTCAGTACTGAGGGAGAGCCACACTGTCAGATGGTCAGTACTGAGGGAGTGCCGCACTGTCGGAGAGTTAGTACTGAGGGAGTGCTGCACTGTCAGATGGTCAGTAATGAGCGAGTGCCGCACTGTCGGAGGGTCAGTACTGAGGGAGTGCTGCACTGTCGGAGGATCAGTACTGAGGGAGTGCCGCACTGTCACAAATTCAGTACTGAGGGAGTGCCGCACTCTCGGAGGGTCAGTACTGAGGGAACGCCGCGCTGTGGGAGGGTCAGTACTGAGGGAGCGCCGCACTGTCAGAGGGTCAGTACTGAGGGAGTGCCGCACTGTCGGAGGGTCAGTATTGAGGGAGTGCTGCACTGTCGGAGGGTCAGTACTGAGGGAGTGTCGCACTGTTGGAGGGTCAGTACTGAGGGAGCGCCGCACTGTCGGAGGGTCAGTACTGAGGGAGTGCCGCACTGTCAGAGGGTCAGTACCGATGGAGTGCCGCACTGTCGGAGGGTCAGTACTGAGGGAGTGCCGCACTGTCGGAGGGTCAGTACTGAGGGAGTGCTGCACGGTCAGAGGATCAGTACTGAGGGAGCGCCGCACTGTCAGAGGGTCAGTACTGAGGGAGTGCCGCACTGTCAGAGGGTCAGTACTGAGGGAGTGCTGCACTGTCAGAGGGTCAGTACTGAGGGAGTGTCGCACTGCTGGAGGGTCAGTACTGAGGGAGCGCCGCACTGTCGGAGGGTCAGTACTGAGGGAGTGCCGCACTGTCGGAGTGTCAGTACTGACGGAGTGCCGCACTGTCGGAGGGTCAGTACTGAGGGAGTGCCGCACTGTCAGAGGGTCAGTACCGATGGAGTGCCGCACTGTCGGAGGGTCAGTACTGAGGGAGTGCCGCACTTTCGGAGGGTCAGTACTGAGGGAGTGCTGCACGGTCAGAGGATCAGTACTGAGGGAGCGCCGCACTGTCAGAGGGTCAGTACTGAGGGAGTGCCGCACTGTCAGAGGGTCAGTACTGAGGGAGTGCCGCACTGTCGGAGGGTCAGTACTGAGGGAGCACCGCACTGTCAGAAGGTCAGTACTGAGGGAGTGCCGCACTGTCGGAGGGTCAGCACTGAGGGAGTGCTGCACTGTCGGAGGGTCAGTACTGAGGTAGCGCCGCACTGTCGGAGGGTCAGTACTGAGGGAGTGCCGCACTGTCAGAGGGTCAGTACTGAGGGAGTGCCGCACTGTCAGAGGGTCAGTACCGATGGAGTGCCGCACTGTCGGAGGGTCAGTACTGAGGGAGCGCCGCACTGTTGGAGGGTCAGTATTGAGGGAGGGCCGCACTGTCGGAGGGTCAGTACTGAGGGAGTGCTGCACTGTCGGAGGGTCAGTACTGAGGGAGTGCCGCACTGTCACAGATTCAATACTGAGGGAGTGCAGCACTGTCGGAGGGTCAGTACTGAGGGAGTGCTGCAGTGTCAGAGGGTCAGTAATGAGGGAGTGCCGCACTGTCAGAGTGTCAGCACTGAGGGAGCGCCGCACTGTCAGAGGGTCAGTACTGAGCGAGTGCCGCACTGTCGGAGGGTCAGTCATGAGGGAGTGCCGCAATGTCAGAGGGTCAGTATTGAGGGAGTGCCGCACTGTCGGAGGGTCAGTACTGAGGGAGTGCTGCACTGTCGGATGGTCAGTACTGAGGGACTGCCACACTGTCGGAGGGTCAGTACTGAGGGAGTGCCGCACTGTCGGATGGTCAGTACTGAGGGAGTGCCGCACTGTCAGAGGGTCAGTACTGAGCGAGTGCCGCACTGTCGGAGGGTCAGTACTGAGGGAGTGCTGCACTGTCAGAGGGTCAGTACTGAGGGAGTGCCGCGCTGTCGGAGGGTCAGTACTGAGAGAGTGCCGCACTGTCGGAGGGTCAGTACTGAGGGAGTGCCGCACTGTCGGAGTGTCAGTACCGATGGAGTGCCGCACTGTCGGAGGGTCAGTAATGAGGGATTGCCGCACTGTCAGAGGGTCAGTACTGAGGGAGTGCCGCACTGTCGGAGGGTCAGTACTGAGGAAGGGCCGCACTGTCAGAGGGTCAGTACCGATGGAGTGCCGCACTGTCGGAAGGTCAGTACTGAGGGAGCGCCGCACGGTCGAAGGGTCAGTACTGAGGGAGGGCCGCACTGTCGGAGGGTCAGTACTGAGGGAGTGCTGCACTGTCGGAGGGTCAGTACTGAGGGAGTGCCGCGCTGTCGGAGGGTCAGTGCTGAAGGAGTGCTGCACTGTCAGAGGTTCAGTACTGAGGGAGTGCCGCACTGTCGGAGGGTCAGTGCTGAGGGAGTGCGGCACTGTCAGAGGTTCAGTAATGAGGGAGTGCCGCACTGTCAGATGGTCAGTACTGAGGGAGTGCAGCACTGTCGGAGAGTCAGTACTGAGGGAGAGCCACACTGTCAGATGGTCAGTACTGAGGGAGTGCCGCACTGTCGGAGAGTTAGTACTGAGGGAGTGCCGCACTGTCAGATGGTCAGTAATGAGCGAGAGCCGCACTGTCGGAGGGTCAGTACTGAGGGAGTGCCGCACTGTCACAGATTCAGTACTGAGGGAGTGCCGCACTCTCGGAGGGTCAGTACTGAGGGAACGCCGCGCTGTGGGAGGGTCAGTACTGAGGGAGCGCCGCACTGTCAGAGGGTCAGTACTGAGGTAGTGCCGCACTGTCGGAGGGTCAGTACTGAGGGAGTGCTGCACTGTCGGAGGGTCAGTACTGAGGGAGTGTCGCACTGTTGGAGGGTCAGTACTGAGGGAGCGCCGCACTGTCGGAGGGTCAGTACTGAGGGAGTGCCGCACTGTCAGAGGGTCAGTACCGATGGAGTGCCGCACTGTCGGAGGGTCAGTACTGAGGGAGTGCCGCACTGTCGGAGGGTCAGTACTGAGGGAGTGCTGCACGGTCAGAGGATCAGTACTGAGGGAGCGCCGCACTGTCAGAGGGTCAGTACTGAGGGAATGCCGCACTGTCGGAGGGTCAGTACTGAGGGAGTGCTGCACTGTCAGAGGGTCAGTACTGAGGGAGTGTCGCACTGTTGGAGGGTCAGTACTGAGGGAGCGCCGCACTGTCGGAGGGTCAGTACTGAGGGAGTGCCGCACTGTCGGAGTGTCAGTACTGAGGGAGTGCCGCACTGTCGGAGGGTCAGTACTGAGGGAGTGCCGCACTGTCAGAGGGTCAGTACCGATGGAGTGCCGCACTGTCGGAGGGTCAGTACAGAGGGAGTGCCGCACTGTCGGAGGGTCAGTACTGAGAAAGTGCTGCACGGTCAGAGGATCAGTACTGAGGGAGCGCCGCACTGTCAGAGGGTCAGTACTGAGGGAGTGCCGCACTGTCGGAGGGTCAGTACTGAGGGAGTGCCGCACTGTCAGAGGGTCAGTACTGAGGGAGTGCCGCACTGTCGGAGGGTCAGTACTGAGGGAGTGCCGCACTGTCGGAGGGTCAGTACTGAGGGAGTGCTGCACTGTCGGATGGTCAGTACTGAGGGACTGCCACACTGTCGGAGGGTCAGTACTGAGGGAGTGCTGCACTGTCAGAGGGTCAGTACTGAGGGAGTGCCGCGCTGTCGGAGGGTCAGTACTGAGGGAGTGCCGCACTGTCGGAGGGTCAGTACTGAGGGAGTGCCGCACTGTCGGAGTGTCAGTACCGATGGAGTGCCGCACTGTCGGAGGGTCAGTAATGAGGGATTGCCGCACTGTCAGAGGGTCAGTACTGAGGGAGTGCCGCACTGTCGGAGGGTCAGTACTGAGGAAGGGCCGCACTGTCAGAGGGTCAGTACCGATGGAGTGCCGCACTGTCGGAAGGTCAGTACTGAGGGAGCGCCGCACGGTCGAAGGCTCAGTACTGAGGGAGGGCCGCACTGTCGGAGGGTCAGTACTGAGGGAGTGCTGCACTGTCGGAGGGTCAGTACTGAGGGAGTGCCGCGCTGTCGGAGGGTCAGTGCTGAAGGAGTGCTGCACTGTCAGAGGTTCAGTACTGAGGGAGTGCCGCACTGTCGGAGGGTCAGTGCTGAGGGAGTGCGGCACTGTCAGAGGTTCAGTAATGAGGGAGTGCCGCACTGTCAGATGGTCAGTACTGAGGGAGTGCAGCACTGTCGGAGAGTCAGTACTGAGGGAGAGCCACACTGTCAGATGGTCAGTACTGAGGGAGTGCCGCACTGTCGGAGAGTTAGTACTGAGGGAGTGCCGCACTGTCAGATGGTCAGTAATGAGCGAGAGCCGCACTGTCGGAGGGTCAGTACTGAGGGAGTGCCGCACTGTCACAGATTCAGTACTGAGGGAGTGCCGCACTCTCGGAGGGTCAGTACTGAGGGAACGCCGCGCTGTGGGAGGGTCAGTACTGAGGGAGCGCCGCACTGTCAGAGGGTCAGTACTGAGGGAGTGCCGCACTGTCGGAGGGTCAGTACTGAGGGAGTGCTGCACTGTCGGAGGGTCAGTACTGAGGGAGTGTCGCACTGTTGGAGGGTCAGTACTGAGGGAGCGCCGCACTGTCGGAGGGTCAGTACTGAGGGAGTGCCGCACTGTCAGAGGGTCAGTACCGATGGAGTGCCGCACTGTCGGAGGGTCAGTACTGAGGGAGTGCCGCACTGTCGGAGGGTCAGTACTGAGGGAGTGCTGCACGGTCAGAGGATCAGTACTGAGGGAGCGCCGCACTGTCAGAGGGTCAGTACTGAGGGAATGCCGCACTGTCGGAGGGTCAGTACTGAGGGAGTGCTGCACTGTCAGAGGGTCAGTACTGAGGGAGTGTCGCACTGTTGGAGGGTCAGTACTGAGGGAGCGCCGCACTGTCGGAGGGTCAGTACTGAGGGAGTGCCGCACTGTCGGAGTGTCAGTACTGAGGGAGTGCCGCACTGTCGGAGGGTCAGTACTGAGGGAGTGCCGCACTGTCAGAGGGTCAGTACCGATGGAGTGCCGCACTGTCGGAGGGTCAGTACTGAGGGAGTGCCGCACTGTCGGAGGGTCAGTACTGAGAAAGTGCTGCACGGTCAGAGGATCAGTACTGAGGGAGCGCCGCACTGTCAGAGGGTCAGTACTGAGGGAGTGCCGCACTGTCGGAGGGTCAGTACTGAGGGAGTGCCGCACTGTCAGAGGGTCAGTACTGAGGGAGTGCCGCACTGTCGGAGGGTCAGTACTGAGGGAGCACCGCACTGTCAGAAGGTCAGTACTGAGGGAGTGCTGCACTGTCGGAGGGTCAGTACTGAAGGAGTGCCGCACTGTCAGAGGGTCAGTACTGAGGGAGCGCCGCACTGTCAGAGGGTCAGTACCGATGGAGTGCCGGACTGTCGGAGGGTCAGTACTGAGGTAGCGCCGCACTGTCGGAGGGTCAGTACTGAGGGAGTGCCGCACTGTCAGAGGCTCAGTACTGAGGGAGTGCCGCGCTGTCAGAGGGTCAGTACCGATGGAGTGCCGCACTGTCGGAGGGTCAGTACTGAGGGAGCGCCGCACTGTTGGAGGGTCAGTATTGAGGGAGGGCCGCACTGTCGGAGGGTCAGTACAGAGGGAGTGCTGCACTGTCGGAGGGTCAGTACTGAGGGAGTGCCGCACTGTCACAGATTCAATACTGAGGGAGTGCCGCACTGTCGGAGGGTCAGTACTGAGGGAACGCCGTGCTGTGGGAGGGTCAGTACTAAGGGAGCGCCGCACTGTCGGAGGGTCAGTACTGAGGGAGTGCTGCACTGTCGGATGGTCAGTACTGAGGGAGTGCCACACTGTCGGAGGGTCAGTACTGAGGGAGTGCCGCACTGTCGGATGGTCAGTACTGAGGGAGTGCCGCACTGTCAGAGGGTCAGTACTGAGCGAGTGCCGCACTGTCGGAGGGTCAGTACTGAGGGAGTGCTGCACTGTCAGAGGGTCAGTACTGAGGGAGTGCCGCGCTGTCGGAGGGTCAGTACTGAGGGAGTGCCGCACTGTCGGAGGGTCAGTACTGAGGGAGTGCCGCACTGTCGGAGTGTCAGTACAGATGGAGTGCCGCACTGTCGGAGGGTCAGTAATGAGGGATTGCCGCACTGTCAGAGGGTCAGTACTGAGGGAGTGCCGCACTGTCGGAGGGTCAGTACTGAGGGAGGGCCGCACTGTCAGAGGGTCAGTACCGATGGAGTGCCGCACTGTCGGAAGGTCAGTACTGAGGGAGCGCCGCACTGTCGGAGGGTCAGTACTGAGGGTGGGCCGCACTGTCGGAGGGTCAGTACTGAGGGAGTGCTGCACTGTCGGAGGGTCAATACTGAGGGAGTGCCGCACTGTCACAGATTAAATACTGAGGGAGTGCCACACTCCTGGAGGGTCAGTACTGAGGGAACGCCGTGCTGTGGGAGCGTCAGTACTGAGGGAGTGCCGCACTGTCGGATGGTCAGTACTGAGGGATTGCCGCACTGTCGGATGGTCAGTACTGAGGGAGTGTCGCACTGTCAGAGGGTCAGTGCTGAGGGAGTGCCGCACTGTCGGAGGGTCAGTACTGAGGGAGTGCTGCACTGTCGGAGGGTCAGTAATGAGGTAGCGCCGCACTGTCAGAGGGTCAGTACTGAGGGAGTGCCGCACTGTCGGAAGGTCAGTACTGAGGGAGTGCCGCACTGTCGGAGGGTCAGTACTGAGAGAGTGCCGCACTGTTGGAGGGTAAGTACTGAGGGAGTGCCGCACTGTCGGAGGGTCAGTACTGAGAGAGTGCCGCACTCTGGGAGGGACAGTACTGAGGGAGTGTCGCACTGTCAGAGGGTCAGTACTGAGGGAGTGCCGCACTCTCAGAGGGTCAGTACTGAGGGAGTGCCGCGCTGTCGGAGGGTCAGTGCTGAAGGAGTGCTGCACTGTCAGAGGTTCAGTACTGAGGGAGTGCTGCACGGTCAGAGGATCAGTACTGAGGGAGCGCCGCACTGTCAGAGGGTCAGTACTGAGGGAGTGCCGCACTGTCGGAGGGTCAGTACTGAGGGAGTGCCGCACTGTCAGAGGGTCAGTACTGAGGGAGCGCCGCACTGTCGGAGGGTCAGTACTGAGGGAGCACCACACTGTCAGAAGGTCAGTACTGAGGGAGTGCTGCACTGTCGGAGGGTGAGTACTGAGGGAGTGCCGCACTGTCAGAGGGTCAGTACTGAGGGAGTGCCGCACTGTCAGAGGGTCAGTACCGATGGAGTGCCGCACTGTCGGAGGGTCAGTACTGAGGGAGGGCCGCACTGTCGGAGGGTCAGTATTGAGGGAGGGCCGCACTGTCGGAGGGTCAGTACTGAGGGAGTGCTGCACTGTCGGAGGGTCAGTACTGAGGGAGTGCCGCACTGTCACAGATTCAATACTGAGGGAGTGCCGCACTGTCGGAGGGTCAGTACTGAGGGAACGCCGTGCTGTGGGAGGGTCAGTACTAAGGGAGCGCCGCACTGTCGGAGGGTCAGTACTGAGGGAGTGCTGCAGTGTCAGAGGGTCAGTACTGAGGGAGTGCCGCACTGTCAGAGTGTCAGTACTGAGGGAGCGCCGCACTGTCGGAGGGTCAGTACTGAGCGAGTGCCGCACTGTCGGAGGGTCAGTCATGAGGGAGTGCCGCAATGTCAGAGGGTCAGTATTGAGGGAGTGCCGCACTGTCGGAGGGTCAGTACTGAGGGAGTGCTGCACTGTCGGATGGTCAGTACTGAGGGAGTGCCACACTGTCGGAGGGTCAGTACTGAGGGAGTGCCGCACTGTCGGATGGTCAGTACTGAGGGAGTGCCGCACTGTCAGAGGGTCAGTACTGAGCGAGTGCCGCACTGTCGGAGGGTCAGTACTGAGGGAGTGCTGCACTGTCAGAGGGTCAGTACTGAGGGAGTGCCGCGCTGTCGGAGGGTCAGTACTGAGGGAGTGCCGCACTGTCGGAGGGTCAGTACTGAGGGAGTGCCGCACTGTCGGAGTGTCAGTACCGATGGAGTGCCGCACTGTCGGAGGGTCAGTAATGAGGGATTGCCGCACTGTCAGAGGGTCAGTACCGATGGAGTGCCGCACTGTCGGAAGGTCAGTACTGAGGGAGCGCCGCACTGTCGGAGGGTCAGTACTGAGGGAGGGCCGCACTGTCGGAGGGTCAGTACTGAGGGAGTGTTGCACTGTCGGAGGGTCAATACTGAGGGAGTGCCGCACTGTCACAGATTAAATACTGAGGGAGTGCCACACTCTCGGAGGGTCAGTACTGAGGGAACGCCGTGCTGTGGGAGCGTCAGTACTGAGGGAGTGCCGCACTGTCGGATGGTCAGTACTGAGGGATTGCCGCACTGTCGGATGGTCAGTACTGAGGGAGTGTCGCACTGTCAGAGGGTCAGTGCTGAGGGAGTGCCGCACTGTCGGAGGGTCAGTACTGAGGGAGTGCTGCACTGTCGGAGGGTCAGTAATGAGGTAGAGCCGCACTGTCAGAGGGTCATTACTGAGGGAGTGCCGCACTGTCGGAAGGTCAGTACTGAGGGAGTGCCGCACTGTCAGAGGGTCAGTACTGAGAGAGTGCCGCACTGTCGGAGGGTCAGTACTGAGAGAGTGCCGCACTCTGGGAGGGACAGTACTGAGGGAGTGTCGCACTGTCAGAGGGTCAGTACTGAGGGAGTGCCGCACTCTCAGAGGGTCAGTACTGAGGGAGTGCCGCACTGTCGGAGGGTCAGTGCTGAAGGAGTGCTGCACTGTCAGAGGTTCAGTACTGAGGGAGTGCCGCACTGTCGGAGGGTCAGTGCTGAGGGAGTGCGGCACTGTCAGAGGTTCAGTAATGAGGGAGTGCCGCACTGTCAGATGGTCAGTACTGAGGGAGTGCAGCACTGTCGGAGAGTCAGTACTGAGGGAGAGCCACACTGTCAGATGGTCAGTACTGAGGGAGTGCCGCACTGTCGGAGAGTTAGTACTGAGGGAGTGCTGCACTGTCAGATGGTCAGTAATGAGCGAGTGCCGCACTGTCGGAGGGTCAGTACTGAGGGAGTGCTGCACTGTCGGAGGATCAGTACTGAGGGAGTGCCGCACTGTCACAAATTCAGTACTGAGGGAGTGCCGCACTCTCGGAGGGTCAGTACTGAGGGAACGCCGCGCTGTGGGAGGGTCAGTACTGAGGGAGCGCCGCACTGTCAGAGGGTCAGTACTGAGGGAGTGCCGCACTGTCGGAGGGTCAGTATTGAGGGAGTGCTGCACTGTCGGAGGGTCAGTACTGAGGGAGTGTCGCACTGTTGGAGGGTCAGTACTGAGGGAGCGCCGCACTGTCGGAGGGTCAGTACTGAGGGAGTGCCGCACTGTCAGAGGGTCAGTACCGATGGAGTGCCGCACTGTCGGAGGGTCAGTACTGAGGGAGTGCCGCACTGTCGGAGGGTCAGTACTGAGGGAGTGCTGCACGGTCAGAGGATCAGTACTGAGGGAGCGCCGCACTGTCAGAGGGTCAGTACTGAGGGAGTGCCGCACTGTCAGAGGGTCAGTACTGAGGGAGTGCTGCACTGTCAGAGGGTCAGTACTGAGGGAGTGTCGCACTGCTGGAGGGTCAGTACTGAGGGAGCGCCGCACTGTCGGAGGGTCAGTACTGAGGGAGTGCCGCACTGTCGGAGTGTCAGTACTGACGGAGTGCCGCACTGTCGGAGGGTCAGTACTGAGGGAGTGCCGCACTGTCAGAGGGTCAGTACCGATGGAGTGCCGCACTGTCGGAGGGTCAGTACTGAGGGAGTGCCGCACTTTCGGAGGGTCAGTACTGAGGGAGTGCTGCACGGTCAGAGGATCAGTACTGAGGGAGCGCCGCACTGTCAGAGGGTCAGTACTGAGGGAGTGCCGCACTGTCAGAGGGTCAGTACTGAGGGAGTGCCGCACTGTCGGAGGGTCAGTACTGAGGGAGCACCGCACTGTCAGAAGGTCAGTACTGAGGGAGTGCTGCACTGTCGGAGGGTCAGTACTGAGGGAGTGCCGCACTGTCGGAGGGTCAGTACTGAGGGAGTGCTGCACTGTCGGAGGGTCAGTACTGAGGTAGCGCCGCACTGTCGGAGGGTCAGTACTGAGGGAGTGCCGCACTGTCAGAGGGTCTGTACTGAGGGAGTGCCGCACTGTCAGAGGGTCAGTACCGATGGAGTGCCGCACTGTCGGAGGGTCAGTACTGAGGGAGCGCCGCACTGTTGGAGGGTCAGTATTGAGGGAGGGCCGCACTGTCGGAGGGTCAGTACTGAGGGAGTGCTGCACTGTCGGAGGGTCAGTACTGAGGGAGTGCCGCACTGTCACAGATTCAATACTGAGGGAGTGCAGCACTGTCGGAGGGTCAAGTACTGAGGGAGTGCTGCAGTGTCAGAGGGTCAGTAATGAGGGAGTGCCGCACTGTCAGAGTGTCAGCACTGAGGGAGCGCCGCACTGTCAGAGGGTCAGTACTGAGCGAGTGCCGCACTGTCGGAGGGTCAGTCATGAGGGAGTGCCGCAATGTCAGAGGGTCAGTATTGAGGGAGTGCCGCACTGTCGGAGGGTCAGTACTGAGGGAGTGCTGCACTGTCGGATGGTCAGTACTGAGGGACTGCCACACTGTCGGAGGGTCAGTACTGAGGGAGTGCCGCACTGTCGGATGGTCAGTACTGAGGGAGTGCCGCACTGTCAGAGGGTCAGTACTGAGCGAGTGCCGCACTGTCGGAGGGTCAGTACTGAGGGAGTGCTGCACTGTCAGAGGGTCAGTACTGAGGGAGTGCCGCGCTGTCGGAGGGTCAGTACTGAGGGAGTGCCGCACTGTCGGAGGGTCAGTACTGAGGGAGTGCCGCACTGTCGGAGTGTCAGTACCGATGGAGTGCCGCACTGTCGGAGGGTCAGTAATGAGGGATTGCCGCACTGTCAGAGGGTCAGTACTGAGGGAGTGCCGCACTGTCGGAGGGTCAGTACTGAGGAAGGGCCGCACTGTCAGAGGGTCAGTACCGATGGAGTGCCGCACTGTCGGAAGGTCAGTACTGAGGGAGCGCCGCACTGTCGAAGGGTCAGTACTGAGGGAGGGCCGCACTGTCGGAGGGTCAGTACTGAGGGAGTGCTGCACTGTCGGAGGGTCAATACTGAGGGAGTGCCGCACTGTCACAGATTAAATACTGAGGGAGTGCCACACTCTCGGAGGGTCAGTACTGAGGGAACGCCGTGCTGTGGGAGCGTCAGTACTGAGGGAGTGCCGCACTGTCAGATGGTCAGTACTGAGGGATTGCCGGACTGTCGGATGGTCAGTAATGAGGGAGTGTCGCACTGTCAGAGGGTCAGTGCTGAGGGAGTGCCGCACTGTCGGAGGGTCAGTACTGAGGGAGTGCTGCACTGTCGGAGGGTCAGTACTGAGGGAGTGCCACACTGTCGGAGGGTCAGTACTGAGGGAGTGCTGCACTGTCGGAGGGTCAGTAATGAGGTAGAGCCGCACTGTCAGAGGGTCAGTACTGAGGGAGTGCCGCACTGTCGGAAGGTCAGTACTGAGGGAGTGCCGCACTGTCGGAGGGTCAGTACTGAGAGAGTGCCGCACTGTTGGAGGGTAAGTACTGAGGGAGTGCCGCACTGTCGGAGGGTCAGTACTGAGAGAGTGCCGCACTCTGGGAGGGACAGTACTGAGGGAGTGTCGCACTGTCAGAGGGTCAGTACTGAGGGAGTGCCGCACTGTCAGAGGGTCAGTACTGAGGGAGTGCCGCGCTGTCGGAGGGTCAGTGCTGAAGGAGTGCTGCACTGTCAGAGGTTCAGTACTGAGGGAGTGCCGCACTGTCGGAGGGTCAGTGCTGAGGGAGTGCGGCACTGTCAGAGGTTCAGTAATGAGGGAGTGCCGCACTGTCAGATGGTCAGTACTGAGGGAGTGCAGCACTGTCGGAGAGTCAGTACTGAGGGAGAGCCACACTGTCAGATGGTCAGTACTGAGGGAGTGCCGCACTGTCGGAGAGTTAGTACTGAGGGAGTGCCGCACTGTCAGATGGTCAGTAATGAGCGAGTGCCGCACTGTCGGAGGGTCAGTACTGAGGGAGTGCTGCACTGTCGGAGGATCAGTACTGAGGGAGTGCCGCACTGTCACAGATTCAATACTGAGGGAGTGCCGCACTCTCGGAGGGTCAGTACTGAGGGAGTGCCGCACTGTCGGAGGGTCAGTACTGAGGGAGCACCGCACTGTCAGAAGGTCAGTACTGAGGCAGTGCTGCACTGTCGGAGGGTCAGTACTGAGGGAGTGCCGCACTGTCGGAGGGTCAGTACTGAGGGAGTGCTGCACTGTCGGAGGGTCAGTACTGAGGTAGCGCCGCACTGTCGGAGGGTCAGTACTGAGGGAGTGCCGCACTGTCAGAGGGTCAGTACTGAGGGAGTGCCGCACTGTCAGAGGGTCAGCACCGATGGAGTGCCGCACTGTCGGAGGGTCAGTACTGAGGGAGCGCCGCACTGTTGGAGGGTCAGTATTGAGGGAGGGCCGCACTGTCGGAGGGTCAGTACTGAGGGAGTGCTGCACTGTCGGAGGGTCAGTACTGAGGGAGTGCCGCACTGTCACAGATTCAATACTGAGGGAGTGCAGCACTGTCGGAGGGTCAGTACTGAGGGAGTGCTGCAGTGTCAGAGGGTCAGTAATGAGGGAGTGCCGCACTGTCAGAGTGTCAGCACTGAGGGAGCGCCGCACTGTCAGAGGGTCAGTACTGAGCGAGTGCCGCACTGTCGGAGGGTCAGTCATGAGGGAGTGCCGCAATGTCAGAGGGTCAGTATTGAGGGAGTGCCGCACTGTCGGAGGGTCAGTACTGAGGGAGTGCTGCACTGTCGGATGGTCAGTACTGAGGGACTGCCACACTGTCGGAGGGTCAGTACTGAGGGAGTGCCGCACTGTCGGATGGTCAGTACTGAGGGAGTGCCGCACTGTCAGAGGGTCAGTACTGAGCGAGTGCCGCACTGTCGGAGGGTCAGTACTGAGGGAGTGCTGCACTGTCAGAGGGTCAGTACTGAGGGAGTGCCGCGCTGTCGGAGGGTCAGTACTGAGGGAGTGCCGCACTGTCGGAGGGTCAGTACTGAGGGAGTGCCGCACTGTCGGAGTGTCAGTACCGATGGAGTGCCGCACTGTCGGAGGGTCAGTAATGAGGGATTGCCGCACTGTCAGAGGGTCAGTACTGAGGGAGTGCCGCACTGTCGGAGGGTCAGTACTGAGGAAGGGCCGCACTGTCAGAGGGTCAGTACCGATGGAGTGCCGCACTGTTGGAAGGTCAGTACTGAGGGAGCGCCGCACTGTCGAAGGGTCAGTACTGAGGGAGGGCCGCACTGTCGGAGGGTCAGTACTGAGGGAGTGCTGCACTGTCGGAGGGTCAATACTGAGGGAGTGCCGCACTGTCACAGATTAAATACTGAGGGAGTGCCACACTCTCGGAGGGTCAGTACTGAGGGAACGCCGTGCTGTGGGAGCGTCAGTACTGAGGGAGTGCCGCACTGTCGGATGGTCAGTACTGAGGGATTGCCGCACTGTCGGATGGTCAGTACTGAGGGAGTGTCGCACTGTCAGAGGGTCAGTGCTGAGGGAGTGCCGCACTGTCGGAGGGTCAGTACTGAGGGAGTGCTGCACTGTCGGAGGGTCAGTAATGAGGTAGAGCCGCACTGTCAGAGGGTCAGTACTGAGGGAGTGCCGCACTGTCGGAAGGTCAGTACTGAGGGAGTGCCGCACTGTCGGAGGGTCAGTACTGAGAGAGTGCCGCACTGTTGGAGGGTAAGTACTGAGGGAGTGCCGCACTGTCGGAGGGTCAGTACTGAGAGAGTGCCGCACTCTGGGAGGGACAGTACTGAGGGAGTGTCGCACTGTCAGAGGGTCAGTACTGAGGGAGTGCCGCACTGTCAGAGGGTCAGTACTGAGGGAGTGCCGCGCTGTCGGAGGGTCAGTACTGAGGGAGCGCCGCACGGTCGAAGGGTCAGTACTGAGGGAGGGCCGCACTGTCGGAGGGTCAGTACTGAGGGAGTGCTGCACTGTCGGAGGGTCAGTACTGAGGGAGTGCCGCGCTGTCGGAGGGTCAGTGCTGAAGGAGTGCTGCACTGTCAGAGGTTCAGTACTGAGGGAGTGCCGCACTGTCGGAGGGTCAGTGCTGAGGGAGTGCGGCACTGTCAGAGGTTCAGTAATGAGGGAGTGCCGCACTGTCAGATGGTCAGTACTGAGGGAGTGCAGCACTGTCGGAGAGTCAGTACTGAGGGAGAGCCACACTGTCAGATGGTCAGTACTGAGGGAGTGCCGCACTGTCGGAGAGTTAGTACTGAGGGAGTGCCGCACTGTCAGATGGTCAGTAATGAGCGAGAGCCGCACTGTCGGAGGGTCAGTACTGAGGGAGTGCCGCACTGTCACAGATTCAGTACTGAGGGAGTGCCGCACTCTCGGAGGGTCAGTACTGAGGGAACGCCGCGCTGTGGGAGGGTCAGTACTGAGGGAGCGCCGCACTGTCAGAGGGTCAGTACTGAGGGAGTGCCGCACTGTCGGAGGGTCAGTACTGAGGGAGTGCTGCACTGTCGGAGGGTCAGTACTGAGGGAGTGTCGCACTGTTGGAGGGTCAGTACTGAGGGAGCGCCGCACTGTCGGAGGGTCAGTACTGAGGGAGTGCCGCACTGTCAGAGGGTCAGTACCGATGGAGTGCCGCACTGTCGGAGGGTCAGTACTGAGGGAGTGCCGCACTGTCGGAGGGTCAGTACTGAGGGAGTGCTGCACGGTCAGAGGATCAGTACTGAGGGAGCGCCGCACTGTCAGAGGGTCAGTACTGAGGGAATGCCGCACTGTCGGAGGGTCAGTACTGAGGGAGTGCTGCACTGTCAGAGGGTCAGTACTGAGGGAGTGTCGCACTGTTGGAGGGTCAGTACTGAGGGAGCGCCGCACTGTCGGAGGGTCAGTACTGAGGGAGTGCCGCACTGTCGGAGTGTCAGTACTGAGGGAGTGCCGCACTGTCGGAGGGTCAGTACTGAGGGAGTGCCGCACTGTCAGAGGGTCAGTACCGATGGAGTGCCGCACTGTCGGAGGGTCAGTACTGAGGGAGTGCCGCACTGTCGGAGGGTCAGTACTGAGAAAGTGCTGCACGGTCAGAGGATCAGTACTGAGGGAGCGCCGCACTGTCAGAGGGTCAGTACTGAGGGAGTGCCGCACTGTCGGAGGGTCAGTACTGAGGGAGTGCCGCACTGTCAGAGGGTCAGTACTGAGGGAGTGCCGCACTGTCGGAGGGTCAGTACTGAGGGAGCACCGCACTGTCAGAAGGTCAGTACTGAGGGAGTGCTGCACTGTCGGAGGGTCAGTACTGAAGGAGTGCCGCACTGTCAGAGGGTCAGTACTGAGGGAGCGCCGCACTGTCAGAGGGTCAGTACCGATGGAGTGCCGGACTGTCGGAGGGTCAGTACTGAGGTAGCGCCGCACTGTCGGAGGGTCAGTACTGAGGGAGTGCCGCACTGTCAGAGGCTCAGTACTGAGGGAGTGCCGCGCTGTCAGAGGGTCAGTACCGATGGAGTGCCGCACTGTCGGAGGGTCAGTACTGAGGGAGCGCCGCACTGTTGGAGGGTCAGTATTGAGGGAGGGCCGCACTGTCGGAGGGTCAGTACAGAGGGAGTGCTGCGCTGTCGGAGGGTCAGTACTGAGGGAGTGCCGCACTGTCACAGATTCAATACTGAGGGAGTGCCGCACTGTCGGAGGGTCAGTACTGAGGGAACGCCGTGCTGTGGGAGGGTCAGTACTAAGGGAGCGCCGCACTGTCGGAGGGTCAGTACTGAGGGAGTGCTGCACTGTCGGATGGTCAGTACTGAGGGAGTGCCACACTGTCGGAGGGTCAGTACTGAGGGAGTGCCGCACTGTCGGATGGTCAGTACTGAGGGAGTGCCGCACTGTCAGAGGGTCAGTACTGAGCGAGTGCCGCACTGTCGGAGGGTCAGTACTGAGGGAGTGCTGCACTGTCAGAGGGTCAGTACTGAGGGAGTGCCGCGCTGTCGGAGGGTCAGTACTGAGGGAGTGCCGCACTGTCGGAGGGTCAGTACTGAGGGAGTGCCGCACTGTCGGAGTGTCAGTACAGATGGAGTGCCGCACTGTCGGAGGGTCAGTAATGAGGGATTGCCGCACTGTCAGAGGGTCAGTACTGAGGGAGTGCCGCACTGTCGGAGGGTCAGTACTGAGGGAGGGCCGCACTGTCAGAGGGTCAGTACCGATGGAGTGCCGCACTGTCGGAAGGTCAGTACTGAGGGAGCGCCGCACTGTCGGAGGGTCAGTACTGAGGGTGGGCCGCACTGTCGGAGGGTCAGTACTGAGGGAGTGCTGCACTGTCGGAGGGTCAATACTGAGGGAGTGCCGCACTGTCACAGATTAAATACTGAGGGAGTGCCACACTCCTGGAGGGTCAGTACTGAGGGAACGCCGTGCTGTGGGAGCGTCAGTACTGAGGGAGTGCCGCACTGTCGGATGGTCAGTACTGAGGGATTGCCGCACTGTCGGATGGTCAGTACTGAGGGAGTGTCGCACTGTCAGAGGGTCAGTGCTGAGGGAGTGCCGCACTGTCGGAGGGTCAGTACTGAGGGAGTGCTGCACTGTCGGAGGGTCAGTAATGAGGTAGCGCCGCACTGTCAGAGGGTCAGTACTGAGGGAGTGCCGCACTGTCGGAAGGTCAGTACTGAGGGAGTGCCGCACTGTCGGAGGGTCAGTACTGAGAGAGTGCCGCACTGTTGGAGGGTAAGTACTGAGGGAGTGCCGCACTGTCGGAGGGTCAGTACTGAGAGAGTGCCGCACTCTGGGAGGGACAGTACTGAGGGAGTGTCGCACTGTCAGAGGGTCAGTACTGAGGGAGTGCCGCACTCTCAGAGGGTCAGTACTGAGGGAGTGCCGCGCTGTCGGAGGGTCAGTGCTGAAGGAGTGCTGCACTGTCAGAGGTTCAGTACTGAGGGAGTGCTGCACGGTCAGAGGATCAGTACTGAGGGAGCGCCGCACTGTCAGAGGGTCAGTACTGAGGGAGTGCCGCACTGTCGGAGGGTCAGTACTGAGGGAGTGCCGCACTGTCAGAGGGTCAGTACTGAGGGAGCGCCGCACTGTCGGAGGGTCAGTACTGAGGGAGCACCACACTGTCAGAAGGTCAGTACTGAGGGAGTGCTGCACTGTCGGAGGGTGAGTACTGAGGGAGTGCCGCACTGTCAGAGGGTCAGTACTGAGGGAGTGCCGCACTGTCAGAGGGTCAGTACCGATGGAGTGCCGCACTGTCGGAGGGTCAGTACTGAGGGAGGGCCGCACTGTCGGAGGGTCAGTATTGAGGGAGGGCCGCACTGTCGGAGGGTCAGTACTGAGGGAGTGCTGCACTGTCGGAGGGTCAGTACTGAGGGAGTGCCGCACTGTCACAGATTCAATACTGAGGGAGTGCCGCACTGTCGGAGGGTCAGTACTGAGGGAACGCCGTGCTGTGGGAGGGTTAGTACTAAGGGAGCGCCGCACTGTCGGAGGGTCAGTACTGAGGGAGTGCTGCAGTGTCAGAGGGTCAGTACTGAGGGAGTGCCACACTGTCAGAGTGTCAGTACTGAGGGAGCGCCGCACTGTCGGAGGGTCAGTACTGAGCGAGTGCCGCACTGTCGGAGGGTCAGTCATGAGGGAGTGCCGCAATGTCAGAGGGTCAGTATTGAGGGAGTGCCGCACTGTCGGAGGGTCAGTACTGAGGGAGTGCTGCACTGTCGGATGGTCAGTACTGAGGGAGTGCCACACTGTCGGAGGGTCAGTACTGAGGGAGTGCCGCACTGTCGGATGGTCAGTACTGAGGGAGTGCCGCACTGTCAGAGGGTCAGTACTGAGCGAGTGCCGCACTGTCGGAGGGTCAGTACTGAGGGAGTGCTGCACTGTCAGAGGGTCAGTACTGAGGGAGTGCCGCGCTGTCGGAGGGTCAGTACTGAGGGAGTGCCGCACTGTCGGAGGGTCAGTACTGAGGGAGTGCCGCACTGTCGGAGTGTCAGTACCGATGGAGTGCCGCACTGTCGGAGGGTCAGTAATGAGGGATTGCCGCACTGTCAGAGGGTCAGTACCGATGGAGTGCCGCACTGTCGGAAGGTCAGTACTGAGGGAGCGCCGCACTGTCGGAGGGTCAGTACTGAGGGAGGGCCGCACTGTCGGAGGGTCAGTACTGAGGGAGTGTTGCACTGTCGGAGGGTCAATACTGAGGGAGTGCCGCACTGTCACAGATTAAATACTGAGGGAGTGCCACACTCTCGGAGGGTCAGTACTGAGGGAACGCCGTGCTGTGGGAGCGTCAGTACTGAGGGAGTGCCGCACTGTCGGATGGTCAGTACTGAGGGATTGCCGCACTGTCGGATGGTCAGTACTGAGGGAGTGTCGCACTGTCAGAGGGTCAGTGCTGAGGGAGTGCCGCACTGTCGGAGGGTCAGTACTGAGGGAGTGCTGCACTGTCGGAGGGTCAGTAATGAGGTAGAGCCGCACTGTCAGAGGGTCATTACTGAGGGAGTGCCGCACTGTCGGAAGGTCAGTACTGAGGGAGTGCCGCACTGTCAGAGGGTCAGTACTGAGAGAGTGCCGCACTGTTGGAGGGTAAGTACTGAGGGAGTGCCGCACTGTCGGAGGGTCAGTACTGAGAGAGTGCCGCACTCTGGGAGGGACAGTACTGAGGGAGTGTCGCACTGTCAGAGGGTCAGTACTGAGGGAGTGCCGCACTGTCAGAGGGTCAGTACTGAGGGAGTGCCGCACTGTCGGAGGGTCAGTGCTGAAGGAGTGCTGCACTGTCAGAGGTTCAGTACTGAGGGAGTGCCGCACTGTCGGAGGGTCAGTGCTGAGGGAGTGCGGCACTGTCAGAGGTTCAGTAATGAGGGAGTGCCGCACTGTCAGATGGTCAGTACTGAGGGAGTGCAGCACTGTCGGAGAGTCAGTACTGAGGGAGAGCCACACTGTCAGATGGTCAGTACTGAGGGAGTGCCGCACTGTCGGAGAGTTAGTACTGAGGGAGTGCTGCACTGTCAGATGGTCAGTAATGAGCGAGTGCCGCACTGTCGGAGGGTCAGTACTGAGGGAGTGCTGCACTGTCGGAGGATCAGTACTGAGGGAGTGCCGCACTGTCACAAATTCAGTACTGAGGGAGTGCCGCACTCTCGGAGGGTCAGTACTGAGGGAACGCCGCGCTGTGGGAGGGTCAGTACTGAGGGAGCGCCGCACTGTCAGAGGGTCAGTACTGAGGGAGTGCCGCACTGTCGGAGGGTCAGTATTGAGGGAGTGCTGCACTGTCGGAGGGTCAGTACTGAGGGAGTGTCGCACTGTTGGAGGGTCAGTACTGAGGGAGCGCCGCACTGTCGGAGGGTCAGTACTGAGGGAGTGCCGCACTGTCAGAGGGTCAGTACCGATGGAGTGCCGCACTGTCGGAGGGTCAGTACTGAGGGAGTGCCGCACTGTCGGAGGGTCAGTACTGAGGGAGTGCTGCACGGTCAGAGGATCAGTACTGAGGGAGCGCCGCACTGTCAGAGGGTCAGTACTGAGGGAGTGCCGCACTGTCAGAGGGTCAGTACTGAGGGAGTGCTGCACTGTCAGAGGGTCAGTACTGAGGGAGTGTCGCACTGCTGGAGGGTCAGTACTGAGGGAGCGCCGCACTGTCGGAGGGTCAGTACTGAGGGAGTGCCGCACTGTCGGAGTGTCAGTACTGACGGAGTGCCGCACTGTCGGAGGGTCAGTACTGAGGGAGTGCCGCACTGTCAGAGGGTCAGTACCGATGGAGTGCCGCACTGTCGGAGGGTCAGTACTGAGGGAGTGCCGCACTTTCGGAGGGTCAGTACTGAGGGAGTGCTGCACGGTCAGAGGATCAGTACTGAGGGAGCGCCGCACTGTCAGAGGGTCAGTACTGAGGGAGTGCCGCACTGTCAGAGGGTCAGTACTGAGGGAGTGCCGCACTGTCGGAGGGTCAGTACTGAGGGAGCACCGCACTGTCAGAAGGTCAGTACTGAGGGAGTGCTGCACTGTCGGAGGGTCAGTACTGAGGGAGTGCCGCACTGTCGGAGGGTCAGTACTGAGGGAGTGCTGCACTGTCGGAGGGTCAGTACTGAGGTAGCGCCGCACTGTCGGAGGGTCAGTACTGAGGGAGTGCCGCACTGTCAGAGGGTCTGTACTGAGGGAGTGCCGCACTGTCAGAGGGTCAGTACCGATGGAGTGCCGCACTGTCGGAGGGTCAGTACTGAGGGAGCGCCGCACTGTTGGAGGGTCAGTATTGAGGGAGGGCCGCACTGTCGGAGGGTCAGTACTGAGGGAGTGCTGCACTGTCGGAGGGTCAGTACTGAGGGAGTGCCCCACTGTCACAGATTCAATACTAAGGGAGTGCAGCACTGTCGGAGGGTCAAGTACTGAGGGAGTGCTGCAGTGTCAGAGGGTCAGTAATGAGGGAGTGCCGCACTGTCAGAGTGTCAGCACTGAGGGAGCGCCGCACTGTCAGAGGGTCAGTACTGAGCGAGTGCCGCACTGTCGGAGGGTCAGTCATGAGGGAGTGCCGCAATGTCAGAGGGTCAGTATTGAGGGAGTGCCGCACTGTCGGAGGGTCAGTACTGAGGGAGTGCTGCACTGTCGGATGGTCAGTACTGAGGGACTGCCACACTGTCGGAGGGTCAGTACTGAGGGAGTGCCGCACTGTCGGATGGTCAGTACTGAGGGAGTGCCGCACTGTCAGAGGGTCAGTACTGAGCGAGTGCCGCACTGTCGGAGGGTCAGTACTGAGGGAGTGCTGCACTGTCAGAGGGTCAGTACTGAGGGAGTGCCGCGCTGTCGGAGGGTCAGTACTGAGGGAGTGCCGCACTGTCGGAGGGTCAGTACTGAGGGAGTGCCGCACTGTCGGAGTGTCAGTACCGATGGAGTGCCGCACTGTCGGAGGGTCAGTAATGAGGGATTGCCGCACTGTCAGAGGGTCAGTACTGAGGGAGTGCCGCACTGTCGGAGGGTCAGTACTGAGGAAGGGCCGCACTGTCAGAGGGTCAGTACCGATGGAGTGCCGCACTGTCGGAAGGTCAGTACTGAGGGAGCGCCGCACTGTCGAAGGGTCAGTACTGAGGGAGGGCCGCACTGTCGGAGGGTCAGTACTGAGGGAGTGCTGCACTGTCGGAGGGTCAATACTGAGGGAGTGCCGCACTGTCACAGATTAAATACTGAGGGAGTGCCACACTCTCGGAGGGTCAGTACTGAGGGAACGCCGTGCTGTGGGAGCGTCAGTACTGAGGGAGTGCCGCACTGTCGGATGGTCAGTACTGAGGGATTGCCGGACTGTCGGATGGTCAGTAATGAGGGAGTGTCGCACTGTCAGAGGGTCAGTGCTGAGGGAGTGCCGCACTGTCGGAGGGTCAGTACTGAGGGAGTGCTGCACTGTCGGAGGGTCAGTAATGAGGTAGAGCCGCACTGTCAGAGGGTCAGTACTGAGGGAGTGCCGCACTGTCGGAAGGTCAGTACTGAGGGAGTGCCGCACTGTCGGAGGGTCAGTACTGAGAGAGTGCCGCACTGTTGGAGGGTAAGTACTGAGGGAGTGCCGCACTGTCGGAGGGTCAGTACTGAGAGAGTGCCGCACTCTGGGAGGGACAGTACTGAGGGAGTGTCGCACTGTCAGAGGGTCAGTACTGAGGGAGTGCCGCACTGTCAGAGGGTCAGTACTGAGGGAGTGCCGCGCTGTCGGAGGGTCAGTGCTGAAGGAGTGCTGCACTGTCAGAGGTTCAGTACTGAGGGAGTGCCGCACTGTCGGAGGGTCAGTGCTGAGGGAGTGCGGCACTGTCAGAGGTTCAGTAATGAGGGAGTGCCGCACTGTCAGATGGTCAGTACTGAGGGAGTGCAGCACTGTCGGAGAGTCAGTACTGAGGGAGAGCCACACTGTCAGATGGTCAGTACTGAGGGAGTGCCGCACTGTCGGAGAGTTAGTACTGAGGGAGTGCCGCACTGTCAGATGGTCAGTAATGAGCGAGTGCCGCACTGTCGGAGGGTCAGTACTGAGGGAGTGCTGCACTGTCGGAGGATCAGTACTGAGGGAGTGCCGCACTGTCACAGATTCAATACTGAGGGAGTGCCGCACTCTCGGAGGGTCAGTACTGAGGGAGTGCCGCACTGTCGGAGGGTCAGTACTGAGGGAGCACCGCACTGTCAGAAGGTCAGTACTGAGGCAGTGCTGCACTGTCGGAGGGTCAGTACTGAGGGAGTGCCGCACTGTCGGAGGGTCAGTACTGAGGGAGTGCTGCACTGTCGGAGGGTCAGTACTGAGGTAGCGCCGCACTGTCGGAGGGTCAGTACTGAGGGAGTGCCGCACTGTCAGAGGGTCAGTACTGAGGGAGTGCCGCACTGTCAGAGGGTCAGTACCGATGGAGTGCCGCACTGTCGGAGGGTCAGTACTGAGGGAGCGCCGCACTGTTGGAGGGTCAGTATTGAGGGAGGGCCGCACTGTCGGAGGGTCAGTACTGAGGGAGTGCTGCACTGTCGGAGGGTCAGTACTGAGGGAGTGCCGCACTGTCACAGATTCAATACTGAGGGAGTGCAGCACTGTCGGAGGGTCAGTACTGAGGGAGTGCTGCAGTGTCAGAGGGTCAGTAATGAGGGAGTGCCGCACTGTCAGAGTGTCAGCACTGAGGGAGCGCCGCACTGTCAGAGGGTCAGTACTGAGCGAGTGCCGCACTGTCGGAGGGTCAGTCATGAGGGAGTGCCGCAATGTCAGAGGGTCAGTATTGAGGGAGTGCCGCACTGTCGGAGGGTCAGTACTGAGGGAGTGCTGCACTGTCGGATGGTCAGTACTGAGGGACTGCCACACTGTCGGAGGGTCAGTACTGAGGGAGTGCCGCACTGTCGGATGGTCAGTACTGAGGGAGTGCCGCACTGTCAGAGGGTCAGTACTGAGCGAGTGCCGCACTGTCGGAGGGTCAGTACTGAGGGAGTGCTGCACTGTCAGAGGGTCAGTACTGAGGGAGTGCCGCGCTGTCGGAGGGTCAGTACTGAGGGAGTGCCGCACTGTCGGAGGGTCAGTACTGAGGGAGTGCCGCACTGTCGGAGTGTCAGTACCGATGGAGTGCCGCACTGTCGGAGGGTCAGTAATGAGGGATTGCCGCACTGTCAGAGGGTCAGTACTGAGGGAGTGCCGCACTGTCGGAGGGTCAGTACTGAGGAAGGGCCGCACTGTCAGAGGGTCAGTACCGATGGAGTGCCGCACTGTCGGAAGGTCAGTACTGAGGGAGCGCCGCACTGTCGAAGGGTCAGTACTGAGGGAGGGCCGCACTGTCGGAGGGTCAGTACTGAGGGAGTGCTGCACTGTCGGAGGGTCAATACTGAGGGAGTGCCGCACTGTCACAGATTAAATACTGAGGGAGTGCCACACTCTCGGAGGGTCAGTACTGAGGGAACGCCGTGCTGTGGGAGCGTCAGTACTGAGGGAGTGCCGCACTGTCGGATGGTCAGTACTGAGGGATTGCCGCACTGTCGGATGGTCAGTACTGAGGGAGTGTCGCACTGTCAGAGGGTCAGTGCTGAGGGAGTGCCGCACTGTCGGAGGGTCAGTACTGAGGGAGTGCTGCACTGTCGGAGGGTCAGTAATGAGGTAGAGCCGCACTGTCAGAGGGTCAGTACTGAGGGAGTGCCGCACTGTCGGAAGGTCAGTACTGAGGGAGTGCCGCACTGTCGGAGGGTCAGTACTGAGAGAGTGCCGCACTGTTGGAGGGTAAGTACTGAGGGAGTGCCGCACTGTCGGAGGGTCAGTACTGAGAGAGTGCCGCACTCTGGGAGGGACAGTACTGAGGGAGTGTCGCACTGTCAGAGGGTCAGTACTGAGGGAGTGCCGCACTGTCAGAGGGTCAGTACTGAGGGAGTGCCGCGCTGTCGGAGGGTCAGTGCTGAAGGAGTGCTGCACTGTCAGAGGTTCAGTACTGAGGGAGTGCCGCACTGTCGGAGGGTCAGTGCTGAGGGAGTGCGGCACTGTCAGAGGTTCAGTAATGAGGGAGTGCCGCACTGTCAGATGGTCAGTACTGAGGGAGTGCAGCACTGTCGGAGAGTCAGTACTGAGGGAGAGCCACACTGTCAGATGGTCAGTACTGAGGGAGTGCCGCACTGTCGGAGAGTTAGTACTGAGGGAGTGCCGCACTGTCAGATGGTCAGTAATGAGCGAGTGCCGCACTGTCGGAGGGTCAGTACTGAGGGAGTGCTGCACTGTCGGAGGATCAGTACTGAGGGAGTGCCGCACTGTCACAGATTCAATACTGAGGGAGTGCCGCACTCTCGGAGGGTCAGTACTGAGGGAACGCCGCGCTGTGGGAGGGTCAGTACTGAGGGAGCGCCGCACTGTCGGAGGGTCAGGACTGAGGGAGTGCTGCAGTGTCAGAGGGTCAGTAATGAGGGATTGCCGCACTGTCAGAGTGTCAGTACTGAGCGAGTGCCGCACTGTCGGAGGGTCAGTACTGAGGGAGTGCCGCACTGTCGGAGGGTCAGTACTGAGGGAGTGCTGCACTGTCGGAGGGTCAATACTGAGGGAGAGCCGCACTGTCACAGATTAAATACTGAGGGAGTGCCACACTCTCGGAGGGTCAGTACTGAGGGAACGCCGTGCTGTGGGAGCGTCAGTACTGAGGGAGTGCCGCACTGTCGGATGGTCAGTACTGAGGGATTGCCGCACTGTCGGATGGTCAGTACTGAGGGAGTGTCGCACTGTCAGAGGGTCAGTGCTGAGGGAGTGCCGCACTGTCGGAGGGTCAGTACTGAGGGAGTGCTGCACTGTCGGAGGGTCAGTAATGACGTAGAGCCGCACTGTCAGAGGGTCAGTACTGAGGGAGTGCCGCACTGTCGGAAGGTCAGTACTGAGGGAGTGCCGCACTGTCGGAGGGTCAGTACTGAGAGAGTGCCGCACTGTTGGAGGGTAAGTACTGAGGGAGTGCCGCACTGTCGAAGGGTCAGTACTGAGAGAGTGCCGCACTCTGGGAGGGACAGTACTGAGGGAGTGTCGCACTGTCAGAGGGTCAGTACTGAGGGAGTGCCGCACTGTCAGAGGGTCAGTACTGAGGGAGTGCCGCACTGTCGGAGGGTCAGTGCTGAAGGAGTGCTGCACTGTCAGAGGTTCAGTACTGAGGGAGTGCCGCACTGTCGGAGGGTCAGTGCTGAGGGAGTGCGGCACTGTCAGAGGTTCAGTAATGAGGGAGTGCCGCACTGTCAGATGGTCAGTACTGAGGGAGTGCAGCACTGTCGGAGAGTCAGTACTGAGGGAGAGCCACACTGTCAGATGGTCAGTACTGAGGGAGTGCCGCACTGTCGGAGAGTTAGTACTGAGGGAGTGCCGCACTGTCAGATGGTCAGTAATGAGCGAGAGCCGCACTGTCGGAGGGTCAGTACTGAGGGAGTGCCGCACTGTCACAGATTCAGTACTGAGGGAGTGCCGCACTCTCGGAGGGTCAGTACTGAGGGAACGCCGCGCTGTGGGAGGGTCAGTACTGAGGGAGCGCCGCACTGTCAGAGGGTCAGTACTGAGGGAGCGCCGCACTGTCAGAGGGTCAGTACTGAGGGAGTGCCGCACTGTCAGAGGGTCAGTACTGAGGGAGTGCCGCACTGTCGGAGGGTCAGTACTGAGGGAGCACCGCACTGTCAGAAGGTCAGTACTGAGGGAGTGCTGCACTGTCGGAGGGTCAGTACTGAGGGAGTGCCGCACTGTCGGAGGGTCAGTACTGAGGGAGTGCTGCACTGTCGGAGGGTCAGTACTGAGGTAGCGCCGCACTGTCGGAGGGTCAGTACTGAGGGAGTGCCGCACTGTCAGAGGGTCAGTACTGAGGGAGTGCCGCACTGTCAGAGGGTCAGTACCGATGGAGTGCCGCACTGTCGGAGGGTCAGTACTGAGGGAGCGCCGCAAAGTTGGAGGGTCAGTATTGAGGGAGGGCCGCACTGTCGAGGGTCAGTACTGAGGGAGTGCTGCACTGTCGGAGGGTCAGTACTGAGGGAGTGCCGCACTGTCACAGATTCAATACTGAGGGAGTGCCGGACTGTCGGAGGGTCAGTACTGAGGGAGTGCTGCAGTGTCAGAGGGTCAGTACTGAGGGAGTGCCGCACTGTCAGAGTGTCAGCACTGAGGGAGCGCCGCACTGTCAGAGGGTCAGTACTGAGCGAGTGCCGCACTGTCGGAGGGTCAGTCATGAGGGAGTGCCGCAATGTCAGAGGGTCAGTATTGAGGGAGTGCCGCACTGTAGGAGGGTCAGTACTGAGGGAGTGCTGCACTGTCGGATGGTCAGTACTGAGGGAGTGCCACACTGTCGGAGGGTCAGTACTGAGGGAGTGCCGCACTGTCGGATGGTCAGTACTGAGGGAGTGCCGCACTGTCAGAGGGTCAGTACTGAGCGAGTGCCGCACTGTCGGAGGGTCAGTACTGAGGGAGTGCTGCACTGTCAGAGGGTCAGTACTGAGGGAGTGCCGCGCTGTCGGAGGGTCAGTACTGAGGGAGTGCCGCACTGTCGGAGGGTCAGTACTGAGGGAGTGCCGCACTGTCGGAGTGTCAGTACCGATGGAGTGCCGCACTGTCGGAGGGTCAGTAATGAGGGATTGCCGCACTGTCAGAGGGTCAGTACTGAGGGAGTGCCGCACTGTCGGAGGGACAGTACTGAGGAAGGGCCGCACTGTCAGAGGGTCAGTACCGATGGAGTGCCGCACTGTCGGAAGGTCAGTACTGAGGGAGCGCCGCACTGTCGGAGGGTCAGTACTGAGGGAGGGCCGCACTGTCGGAGGGTCAGTACTGAGGGAGTGCTGCACTGTCGGAGGGTCAATACTGAGGGAGTGCCGCACTGTCACAGATTAAATACTGAGGGAGTGCCACACTCTCGGAGGGTCAGTACTGAGGGAACGCCGTGCTGTGGGAGCGTCAGTACTGAGGGAGTGCCGCACTGTCGGATGGTCAGTACTGAGGGATTGCCGCACTGTCGGATGGTCAGTACTGAGGGAGTGTCGCACTGTCAGAGGGTCAGTGCTGAGGGAGTGCCGCACTGTCGGAGGGTCAGTACTGAGGGAGTGCTGCACTGTCGGATGGTCAGTACTGAGGGAGTGTCGCACTGTCAGAGGGTCAGTGCTGAGGGAGTGCCGCACTGTCGGAGGGTCAGTACTGAGGGAGTGCTGCACTGTCGGAGGGTCAGTAATGAGGTAGAGCCGCACTGTCAGAGGGTCAGTACTGAGGGAGTGCCGCACTGTCGGAAGGTCAGTACTGAGGGAGTGCCGCACTGTCGGAGGGTCAGTACTGAGAGAGTGCCGCACTGTTGGAGGGTAAGTACTGAGGGAGTGCCGCACTGTCGGAGGGTCAGTACTGAGAGAGTGCCGCACTCTGGGAGGGACAGTACTGAGGGAGTGTCGCACTGTCAGAGGGTCAGTACTGAGGGAGTGCCGCACTGTCAGAGGGTCAGTACTGAGGGAGTGCCGCGCTGTCGGAGGGTCAGTGCTGAAGGAGTGCTGCACTGTCAGAGGTTCAGTACTGAGGGAGTGCCGCACTGTCGGAGGGTCAGTGCTGAGGGAGTGCGGCACTGTCAGAGGTTCAGTAATGAGGGAGTGCCGCACTGTCAGATGGTCAGTACTGAGGGAGTGCAGCACTGTCGGAGAGTCAGTACTGAGGGAGAGCCACACTGTCAGATGGTCAGTACTGAGGGAGTGCCGCACTGTCGGAGAGTTAGTACTGAGGGAGTGCCGCACTGTCAGATGGTCAGTAATGAGCGAGTGCCGCACTGTCGGAGGGTCAGTACTGAGGGAGTGCTGCACTGTCGGAGGATCAGTACTGAGGGAGTGCCGCACTGTCACAGATTCAATACTGAGGGAGTGCCGCACTCTCGGAGGGTCAGTACTGAGGGAACGCCGCGCTGTGGGAGGGTCAGTACTGAGGGAGCGCTGCACTGTCAGATGGTCAGTAATGAGCGAGTGCCGCACTGTCGGAGGGTCAGTACTGAGGGAGTGCTGCACTGTCGGAGGATCAGTACTGAGGGAGTGCCGCACTGTCACAAATTCAGTACTGAGGGAGTGCCGCACTCTCGGAGGGTCAGTACTGAGGGAACGCCGCGCTGTTGGAGGGTCAGTACTGAGGGAGCGCCGCACTGTCAGAGGGTCAGTACTGAGGGAGTGCCGCACTGTCGGAGGGTCAGTACTGAGGGAGTGCTGCACTGTCGGAGGGTCAGTACTGAGGGAGTGTCGCACTGTTGGAGGGTCAGTACTGAGGGAGCGCCGCACTGTCGGAGGGTCAGTACTGAGGGAGTGCCGCACTGTCAGAGGGTCAGTACCGATGGAGTGCCGCACTGTCGGAGGGTCAGTACTGAGGGAGTGCCGCACTGTCGGAGGGTCAGTACTGAGGGAGTGCTGCACGGTCAGAGGATCAGTACTGAGGGAGCGCCGCACTGTCAGAGGGTCAGTACTGAGGGAGTGCCGCACTGTCGGAGGGTCAGTACTGAGGGAGTGCTGCACTGTCAGAGGGTCAGTACTGAGGGAGTGTCGCACTGCTGGAGGGTCAGTACTGAGGGAGCGCCGCACTGTCGGAGGGTCAGTACTGAGGGAGTGCCGCACTGTCGGAGTGTCAGTACTGAGGGAGTGCCGCACTGTCGGAGGGTCAGTACTGAGGGAGTGCCGCACTGTCAGAGGGTCAGTACCGATGGAGTGCCGCACTGTCGGAGGGTCAGTACTGAGGGAGTGCCGCACTTTCGGAGGGTCAGTACTGAGGGAGTGCTGCACGGTCAGAGGATCAGTACTGAGGGAGCGCCGCACTGTCAGAGGGTCAGTACTGAGGGAGTGCCGCACTGTCAGAGGGTCAGTACTGAGGGAGTGCCGCACTGTCGGAGGGTCAGTACTGAGGGAGCACCGCACTGTCAGAAGGTCAGTACTGAGGGAGTGCTGCACTGTCGGAGGGTCAGTACTGAGGGAGTGCCGCACTGTTGGAGGGTCAGTACTGAGGGAGTGCTGCACTGTCGGAGGGTCAGTACTGTGGTAGCGCCGCACTGTCGGAGGGTCAGTACTGAGGGAGTGCCGCACTGTCAGAGGGTCAGTACTGAGGGAGTGCCGCACTGTCAGAGGGTCAGTACCGATGGAGTGCCGCACTGTCGGAGGGTCAGTACTGAGGGAGCGCCGCACTGTTGGAGGATCAGTATTGAGGGAGGGCCGCACTGTTGGAGGGTCAGTACTGAGGGAACGCCGCGCTGTGGGAGGGTCAGTACTGAGGGAGCGCTGCACTGTCAGATGGTCAGTAATGAGCGAGTGCCGCACTGTCGGAGGGTCAGTACTGAGGGAGTGCTGCACTGTCGGAGGATCAGTACTGAGGGAGTGCCGCACTGTCACAAATTCAGTACTGAGGGAGTGCCGCACTCTCGGAGGGTCAGTACTGAGGGAACGCCGCGCTGTGGGAGGGTCAGTACTGAGGGAGCGCCGCACTGTCAGAGGGTCAGTACTGAGGGAGTGCCGCACTGTCGAAGGGTCAGTACTGAGGGAGTGCTGCACTGTCGGAGGGTCAGTACTGAGGGAGTGTCGCACTGTTGGAGGGTCAGTACTGAGGGAGCGCCGCACTGTCGGAGGGTCAGTACTGAGGGAGTGCCGCACTGTCAGAGGGTCAGTACCGATGGAGTGCCGCACTGTCGGAGGGTCAGTACTGAGGGAGTGCCGCACTGTCGGAGGGTCAGTACTGAGGGGGTGCTGCACGGTCAGAGGATCAGTACTGAGGGAGCGCCGCACTGTCAGAGGGTCAGTACTGAGGGAGTGCCGCACTGTCGGAGGGTCAGTACTGAGGGAGTGCTGCACTGTCAGAGGGTCAGTACTGAGGGAGTGTCGCACTGCTGGAGGGTCAGTACTGAGGGAGCGCCGCACTGTCGGAGGGTCAGTACTGAGGGAGTGCCGCACTGTCGGAGTGTCAGTACTGAGGGAGTGCCGCACTGTCGGAGGGTCAGTACTGAGGGAGTGCCGCACTGTCAGAGGGTCAGTACCGATGGAGTGCCACACTGTCGGAGGGTCAGTACTGAGGGAGTGCCGCACTTTCGGAGGGTCAGTACTGAGGGAGTGCTGCACGGTCAGAGGATCAGTACTGAGGGAGCGCCGCACTGTCAGAGGGTCAGTACTGAGGGAGTGCCGCACTGTCAGAGGGTCAGTACTGAGGGAGTGCCGCACTGTCGGAGGGTCAGTACTGAGGGAGCACCGCACTGTCAGAAGGTCAGTACTGAGGGAGTGCTGCACTGTCGGAGGGTCAGTACTGAGGGAGTGCCGCACTGTCGGAGGGTCAGTACTGAGGGAGTGCTGCACTGTCGGAGGGTCAGTACTGAGGTAGCGCCGCACTGTTGGAGGGTCAGTACTGAGGGAGTGCCGCACTGTCAGAGGGTCAGTACTGAGGGAGTGCCGCACTGTCAGAGGGTCAGTACCGATGGAGTGCCGCACTGTCGGAGGGTCAGTACTGAGGGAGCGCCGCACTGTTGGAGGGTCAGTATTGAGGGAGGGCCGCACTGTCGGAGGGTCAGTACTGAGGGAGTGCTGCACTGTCGGAGGGTCAGTACTGATGGAGTGCCGCACTGTCACAGATTCAATACTGAGGGAGTGCCGCACTGTCGGAGGGTCAGTACTGAGGGAGTGCTGCAGTGTCAGAGGGTCAGTACTGAGGGAGTGCCGCACTGTCAGAGTGTCAGCACTGAGGGAGCGCCGCACTGTCAGAGGGTCAGTACTGAGCGAGTGCCGCACTGTCGGAGGGTCAGTCATGAGGGAGTGCCGCAATGTCAGAGGGTCAGTATTGAGGGAGTGCCGCACTGTCGGAGGGTCAGTACTGAGGGAGTGCTGCACTGTCGGATGGTCAGTACTGAGGGAGTGCCACACTGTCGGAGGGTCAGTACTGAGGGAGTGCCGCACTGTCAGAGGGTCAGTACTGAGCGAGTGCCGCACTGTCGGAGGGTCAGTACTGAGGGAGTGCTGCACTGTCAGAGGGTCAGTACTGAGGGAGTGCCGCGCTGTCGGAGGGTCAGTACTGAGGGAGTGCCGCACTGTCGGAGGGTCAGTACCGATGGAGTGCCGCACTGTCGGAGGGTCAGTAATGAGGGATTGCCGCACTGTCAGAGGGTCAGTACTGAGGGAGTGCCGCACTGTCGGAGGGACAGTACTGAGGAAGGGCCGCACTGTCAGAGGGTCAGTGCCGATGGAGTGCCGCACTGTCGGAAGGTCAGTACTGAGGGAGCGCCGCACTGTCGGAGGGTCAGTACTGAGGGAGGGCCGCACTGTCGGAGGGTCAGTACTGAGGGAGTGCTGCACTGTCGGAGGGTCAATACTGAGGGAGTGCCGCACTGTCACAGATTAAATACTGAGGGAGTGCCACACTCTCGGAGGGTCAGTACTGAGGGAACGCCGTGCTGTGGGAGCGTCAGTACTGAGGGAGTGCCGCACTGTCGGATGGTCAGTACTGAGGGATTGCCGCACTGTCGGATGGCCAGTACTGAGGGAGTGTCGCACTGTCAGAGGGTCAGTGCTGAGGGAGTGCCGCACTGTCAGAGGGTCAGTACTGAGGGAGTGCCGCACTGTCGGAGGGTCAGTACTGAGGGAGTGCCGCACTGTCGGAGGGTCAGTACTGAGAGAGTGCCGCACTGTTGGAGGGTAAGTACTGAGGGAGTGCCGCACTGTCGGAGGGTCAGTACTGAGAGAGTGCCGCACTCTGGGAGGGACAGTACTGAGGGAGTGTCGCACTGTCAGAGGGTCAGTACTGAGGGAGTGCCGCACTGTCAGAGGGTCAGTACTGAGGGAGTGCCGCGCTGTCGGAGGGTCAGTGCTGAAGGAGTGCTGCACTGTCAGAGGTTCAGTACTGAGGGAGTGCCGCACTGTCGGAGGGTCAGTGCTGAGGGAGTGCGGCACTGTCAGAGGTTCAGTAATGAGGGAGTGCCGCACTGTCAGATGGTCAGTACTGAGGGAGTGCAGCACTGTCGGAGAGTCAGTACTGAGGGAGAGCCACACTGTCAGATGGTCAGTACTGAGGGAGTGCCGCACTGTCGGAGAGTTAGTACTGAGGGAGTGCCGCACTGTCAGATGGTCAGTAATGAGCGAGTGCCGCACTGTCGGAGGGTCAGTACTGAGGGAGTGCTGCACTGTCGGAGGATCAGTACTGAGGGAGTGCCGCACTGTCACAGATTCAATACTGAGGGAGTGCCGCACTCTCGGAGGGTCAGTACTGAGGGAACGCCGCGCTGTGGGAGGGTCAGTACTGAGGGAGCGCCGCACTGTCGGAGGGTCAGTACTGAGGGAGTGCTGCACGGTCAGAGGGTCAGTACTGAGGGAGTGCCGCACTGTCAGAGGGTCAGTACTGGGGGAGTGCCGCACTGTCGGAGGGTCAGTACTGAGGGAGTGCAGCACTGTTGGAGGGTCAGTACTGAGGGAGTGCAGCACTGTTGGAGGGTCAGTACTGAGGGAGTGCCGCACTGTCGGAGGGTCAGTACTGAGGGAGTGCCGCACTGTCAGAGGGTCTGTACTGAGGGAGCGCCGCACTGTCGGAGGGTCAGTACTGAGGGAGCGCCGCACTGTCGGAGGGTCAGTACTGAGGGAGTGCAGCACTGTTGGAGGGTCAGTACTGAGGGAGTGCAGCACTGTTGGAGGGTCAGTACTGAGGGAGTGCCGCACTGTCAGAGGTTCAATACCGATGGAGTGCCGCAATGTCGGAGAGTCAGTACTGAGGGAGTGCCACACTATCAGAAGGTCAGTACTGAGCGAGTGCCGCACTGTTGGAGGGTCAGTACTGAGGGAGTGCTGCACTGTCGGAGGGTCAGTACTGAGGGAGTGCCGCACTGTCACAGATTCAATACTGAGGGAGTGCCGCACTCTCGGAGGGTCAGTACTGAGGGAACGCCGCGCTGTGGGAGGGTCAGTACTGAGGGAGCGCCGCACTGTCGGAGGGTCAGTACTGAGGGAGTGCTGCACTGTCGGAGGGTCAGTACTGAGGGAGTGCCGCACTGTCAGTGTCAGTACTGAGGGAGCGCCGCACTGTCAGAGCGTCAGTACTGAGCGAGTGCCGCACTGTCGGAGGGTCAGTACTGAGGGAGTGCTGCACTGTCAGAGGGTCATTACTGAGGGAGTGCTGCAATGTTGGAGGGTCAGTACTGAGGGAGTGCCGCACTGTCACAGGGTCAGTACTGAGGGAGTGCCGCACAGTCGGAGGGTCAGTACTGAGGGAGTGCCGCACTGTCGGAGGGTCAGGACTGAGAGAGCTCCGCGCTGTCGGAGGGTCAGTACTGAGGGAGCGCCGCACTGTCGGAGGGTCAGTACTGAGGGAGTGCCGCACTGTCGAAGGGTCAGTACTGAGGGAGCGCCGCACTGTCGGAGGGTCAGTACTGAGGGAGAGAGCCGCACTGTCGGAGGGTCAGTACTGAGGGAGTGCCACACTGTCGGAGGGTCAGTACTGAGGGAGTGCCGCACTGTCGGATGGTCAGTACTGAGGGAGTGCCGCACTGTCACAGATTAAATACTGAGGGAGTGCCACACTCTCGGAGGGTCAGTACTGAGGGAACGCCGTGCTGAGGGAGCGTCAGTACTGAGGGAGTGCCGCACTGTCGGATGGTCAGTACTGAGGGATTGCCGCACTGTCGGATGGTCAGTACTGAGGGAGTGTCGCACTGTCAGAGGGTCAGTGCTGAGGGAGTGCCGCACTGTCGGAGGGTCAGTACTGAGGGAGTGCTGCACTGTCGGAGGGTCAGTAATGAGGTAGAGCCGCACTGTCAGAGGGTCAGTACTGAGGGAGTGCCGCACTGTCGGAAGGTCAGTACTGAGGGAGTGCCGCACTGTCGGAGGGTCAGTACTGAGAGAGTGCCGCACTGTTGGAGGGTAAGTACTGAGGGTGTGCCGCACTGTCGGAGGGTCAGTACTGAGAGAGTGCCGCACTCTGGGAGGGACAGTACTGAGGGAGTGTCGCACTGTCAGAGGGTCAGTACTGAGGGAGTGCCACACTGTCAGATGGTCAGTACTGAGGGAGTGCCGCACTGTCGGAGAGTTAGTACTGAGGGAGTGCCGCACTGTCAGATGGTCAGTAATGAGCGAGTGCCGCACTGTCGGAGGGTCAGTACTGAGGGAGTGCTGCACTGTCGGAGGATCAGTACTGAGGGAGTGCCGCACTGTCACAGATTCAATACTGAGGGAGTGCCGCACTCTCGGAGGGTCAGTACTGAGGGAACGCGCGCTGTGGGAGGGTCAGTACTGAGGGAGCGCCGCACTGTCGGAGGGTCAGTACTGAGGGAGTGCTGCACGGTCAGAGGGTCAGTACTGAGGGAGTGCCGCACTGTCAGAGGGTCAGTACTGGGGGAGTGCCGCACTGTCGGAGGGTCAGTACTGAGGGAGTGCAGCACTGTTGGAGGGTCAGTACTGAGGGAGTGCAGCACTGTTGGAGGGTCAGTACTGAGGGAGTGCCGCACTGTCGGAGGGTCAGTACTGAGGGAGTGCCGCACTGTCAGAGGGTCTGTACTGAGGGAGCGCCGCACTGTCGGAGGGTCAGTACTGAGGGAGCGCCGCACTGTCGGAGGGTCAGTACTGAGGGAGTGCAGCACTGTTGGAGGGTCAGTACTGAGGGAGTGCAGCACTGTTGGAGGGTCAGTACTGAGGGAGTGCCGCACTGTCAGAGGTTCAATACCGATGGAGTGCCGCAATATCGGAGAGTCAGTACTGAGGGAGTGCCACACTATCAGAAGGTCAGTACTGAGCGAGTGCCGCACTGTTGGAGGGTCAGTACTGAGGGAGTGCTGCACTGTCGGAGGATCAGTACTGAGGGAGTGCCGCACTGTCACAGATTCAATACTGAGGGAGTGCCGCACTCTCGGAGGGTCAGTACTGAGGGAACGCCGCGCTGTGGGAGGGTCAGTACTGAGGGAGCGCCGCACTGTCGGAGGGTCAGTACTGAGGGAGTGCTGCACGGTCAGAGGGTCAGTACTGAGGGAGTGCCGCACTGTCAGAGGGTCAGTACTGGGGGAGTGCCGCACTGTCGGAGGGTCAGTACTGAGGGAGTGCAGCACTGTTGGAGGGTCAGTACTGAGGGAGTGCAGCACTGTTGGAGGGTCAGTACTGAGGGAGTGCCGCACTGTCGGAGGGTCAGTACTGAGGGAGTGCCGCACTGTCAGAGGGTCTGTACTGAGGGAGCGCCGCACTGTCGGAGGGTCAGTACTGAGGGAGCGCCGCACTGTCGGAGGGTCAGTACTGAGGGAGTGCAGCACTGTTGGAGGGTCAGTACTGAGGGAGTGCAGCACTGTTGGAGGGTCAGTACTGAGGGAGTGCCGCACTGTCAGAGGTTCAATACCGATGGAGTGCCGCAATGTCGGAGAGTCAGTACTGAGGGAGTGCCACACTATCAGAAGGTCAGTACTGAGCGAGTGCCGCACTGTTGGAGGGTCAGTACTGAGGGAGTGCTGCACTGTCGGAGGGTCAGTACTGAGGGAGTGCCGCACTGTCACAGATTCAATACTGAGGGAGTGCCGCACTCTCGGAGGGTCAGTACTGAGGGAACGCCGCGTTGTGGGAGGGTCAGTACTGAGGGAGCGCCGCACTGTCGGAGGGTCAGTACTGAGGGAGTGCTGCACTGTCGGAGGGTCAGTACTGAGGGAGTGCCGCACTGTCAGTGTCAGTACTGAGGGAGCGCCGCACTGTCAGAGCGTCAGTACTGAGCGAGTGCCGCACTGTCGGAGGGTCAGTACTGAGGGAGTGCTGCACTGTCAGAGGGTCATTACTGAGGGAGTGCTGCAATGTTGGAGGGTCAGTACTGAGGGAGTGCCGCACTGTCACAGGGTCAGTACTGAGGGAGTGCCGCACAGTCGGAGGGTCAGTACTGAGGGAGTGCCGCACTGTCGGAGGGTCAGGACTGAGAGAGCTCCGCGCTGTCGGAGGGTCAGTACTGAGGGAGCGCCGCACTGTCGGAGGGTCAGTACTGAGTGAGTGCCGCACTGTCGAAGGGTCAGTACTGAGGGAGCGCCGCACTGTCGAAGGGTCAGTACTGAGGGAGCGCCGCACTGTCGGAGGGTCAGTACTGAGGGAGAGAGCCGCACTGTCGGAGGGTCAGTACTGAGGGAGAGCCGCACTGTCGAAGGGTCAGTACTGAGGGACAGCCGCACTGTAGGAGGGTCAGTACTGAGGGAGTGCTGCACTGTCGAAGGGTCAGTACTGAGGGAGTGCCGCACTGTCAGATGGTCAGTACTGAGGGAGTGCCGCACTGTCGGAGGGTCAGTACTGAGGGAGCGCCGTGCTGTAGGAGGTTCAGTACTGAGAGAGTGCCTCACTGTCGGAGGGTCAGTACTGAGGGAGTGCCGTGCTGTAGGAGGTTCAGTACTGAGGGAGCACCGCGCTGTCGGAGGTTCAGTACTGAGGGAGCGCCGTGCTGTTGAAGGGTCAGTACTGAGGGAGCGCCGCGCTGTCGGATGGTCAGTACTGAGGGAGTGCCGCACTGTCGGAGGGTCAGAACTGTGGGAGCGCCGCACTGTCGGACGGTCAGTGCTGAGGGAGCGCCGCACTGTCGGAGGGTCAGTACTGAGGGAGAGCCACACTGTCGGAGGGTCAGTACTGAGGGAGTGCCGCACTGTCGGAGGGTCAGTACTGAGGGAGCACCGCACTGTCGGAGGGTCAGTACTGAGGGAGTGCCGCACTGTCGGAGGGTCAGTACTGAGGGAGCGCCGCGCTGTCGGAGGGTTAGTATTGAGGGAGTGCCGCATTGTTGGAGGGTCAGTGCTGAGGGAGTGCCGCACTGTCGGAGGGTCAGTACTGAGGGAGTGCCGCACTGTCAGAGGATCAGTACTGAGGGAGCGCCGCACTGTCAGAGGGTCAGTACTGAGGGAGTGCCGCACTGTCGGAGGGTCAGTACTGAGGGAGTGCCGCACTGTCGGAAGGTCAGTACTGAGGGAGTGCTGCAATGTCCGAGGGTCAGTACTGAGGGAGTGCCACACTGTCGGAGGGTCAGTACAGAGGGAGTGCCGCACTGTCAGAGGGTCAGTACTGAGGGAGCGCCGCACTGTCGGAGAGTCAGTACAGAGGGAGTGCTGCACTGTCGGAGGGTCAGTACTGAGGGAGTGCCGCACTGTCACAGATTCAATACTGAGGGAGTGCCGCACTGTCGGAGGGTCAGTACTGAGGGAACGCCGTGCTGTGGGAGCGTCAGTACTAAGGGAGCGCCGCACTGTCGGAGGGTCAGTACTGAGGGAGTGCTGCACTGTCGGATGGTCAGTACTGAGGGAGTGCCACACTGTCGGAGGGTCAGTACTGAGGGAGTGCCGCACTGTCGGATGGTCAGTACTGAGGGAGTGCCGCACTGTCAGAGGGTCAGTACTGAGCGAGTGCCGCACTGTCGGAGGGTCAGTACTGAGGGAGTGCTGCACTGTCAGAGGGTCAGTACTGAGGGAGTGCCGCGCTGTCGGAGGGTCAGTACTGAGGGAGTGCCGCACTGTCGGAGGGTCAGTACTGAGGGAGTGCCGCACTGTCGGAGTGTCAGTACAGATGGAGTGCCGCACTGTCGGAGGGTCAGTAATGAGGGATTGCCGCACTGTCAGAGGGTCAGTACTGAGGGAGTGCCGCACTCTCGGAGGGTCAGTACTGAGGGAACGCCGCGCTGTGGGAGGGTCAGTACTGAGGGAGCGCCGCACTGTCGGAGGGTCAGTACTGAGGGAGTGCCGCACTGTCGAAGGGTCAGTACTGAGGGAGCGCCGCACTGTCGGAGGGTCAGTACTGAGGGAGAGAGCCGCACTGTCGGAGGGTCAGTACTGAGGGAGTGCCACACTGTCGGAGGGTCAGTACTGAGGGAGTGCCGCACTGTCGGATGGTCAGTACTGAGGGAGTGCCGCACTGTCACAGATTAAATACTGAGGGAGTGCCACACTCTCGGAGGGTCAGTACTGAGGGAACGCCGTGCTGTGGGAGCGTCAGTACTGAGGGAGTGCCGCACTGTCGGATGGTCAGTACTGAGGGATTGCCGCACTGTCGGATGGTCAGTACTGAGGGAGTGTCGCACTGTCAGAGGGTCAGTGCTGAGGGAGTGCCGCACTGTCGGAGGGTCAGTACTGAGGGAGTGCTGCACTGTCGGAGGGTCAGTAATGAGGTAGAGCCGCACTGTCAGAGGGTCAGTACTGAGGGAGTGCCGCACTGTCGGAAGGTCAGTACTGAGGGAGTGCCGCACTGTCGGAGGGTCAGTACTGAGAGAGTGCCGCACTGTTGGAGGGTAAGTACTGAGGGTGTGCCGCACTGTCGGAGGGTCAGTACTGAGAGAGTGCCGCACTCTGGGAGGGACAGTACTGAGGGAGTGTCGCACTGTCAGAGGGTCAGTACTGAGGGAGTGCCACACTGTCAGATGGTCAGTACTGAGGGAGTGCCGCACTGTCGGAGAGTTAGTACTGAGGGAGTGCCGCACTGTCAGATGGTCAGTAATGAGCGAGTGCCGCACTGTCGGAGGGTCAGTACTGAGGGAGTGCTGCACTGTCGGAGGATCAGTACTGAGGGAGTGCCGCACTGTCACAGATTCAATACTGAGGGAGTGCCGCACTCTCGGAGGGTCAGTACTGAGGGAACGCCGCGCTGTGGGAGGGTCAGTACTGAGGGAGCGCCGCACTGTCGGAGGGTCAGTACTGAGGGAGTGCTGCACGGTCAGAGGGTCAGTACTGAGGGAGTGCCGCACTGTCAGAGGGTCAGTACTGGGGGAGTGCCGCACTGTCGGAGGGTCAGTACTGAGGGAGTGCAGCACTGTTGGAGGGTCAGTACTGAGGGAGTGCAGCACTGTTGGAGGGTCAGTACTGAGGGAGTGCCGCACTGTCGGAGGGTCAGTACTGAGGGAGTGCCGCACTGTCAGAGGGTCTGTACTGAGGGAGCGCCGCACTGTCGGAGGGTCAGTACTGAGGGAGCGCCGTACTGTCGGAGGGTCAGTACTGAGGGAGTGCAGCACTGTTGGAGGGTCAGTACTGAGGGAGTGCAGCACTGTTGGAGGGTCAGTACTGAGGGAGTGCCGCACTGTCAGAGGTTCAATACCGATGGAGTGCCGCAATATCGGAGAGTCAGTACTGAGGGAGTGCCACACTATCAGAAGGTCAGTACTGAGCGAGTGCCGCACTGTTGGAGGGTCAGTACTGAGGGAGTGCTGCACTGTCGGAGGATCAGTACTGAGGGAGTGCCGCACTGTCACAGATTCAATACTGAGGGAGTGCCGCACTCTCGGAGGGTCAGTACTGAGGGAACGCCGCGCTGTGGGAGGGTCAGTACTGAGGGAGCGCCGCACTGTCGGAGGGTCAGTACTGAGGGAGTGCTGCACGGTCAGAGGGTCAGTACTGAGGGAGTGCCGCACTGTCAGAGGGTCAGTACTGGGGGAGTGCCGCACTGTCGGAGGGTCAGTACTGAGGGAGTGCAGCACTGTTGGAGGGTCAGTACTGAGGGAGTGCAGCACTGTTGGAGGGTCAGTACTGAGGGAGTGCCGCACTGTCGGAGGGTCAGTACTGAGGGAGTGCCGCACTGTCAGAGGGTCTGTACTGAGGGAGCGCCGCACTGTCGGAGGGTCAGTACTGAGGGAGCGCCGCACTGTCGGAGGGTCAGTACTGAGGGAGTGCAGCACTGTTGGAGGGTCAGTACTGAGGGAGTGCAGCACTGTTGGAGGGTCAGTACTGAGGGAGTGCCGCACTGTCAGAGGTTCAATACCGATGGAGTGCCGCAATGTCGGAGAGTCAGTACTGAGGGAGTGCCACACTATCAGAAGGTCAGTACTGAGCGAGTGCCGCACTGTTGGAGGGTCAGTACTGAGGGAGTGCTGCACTGTCGGAGGGTCAGTACTGAGGGAGTGCCGCACTGTCACAGATTCAATACTGAGGGAGTGCCGCACTCTCGGAGGGTCAGTACTGAGGGAACGCCGCGCTGTGGGAGGGTCAGTACTGAGGGAGCGCCGCACTGTCGGAGGGTCAGTACTGAGGGAGTGCTGCACTGTCGGAGGGTCAGTACTGAGGGAGTGCCGCACTGTCAGTGTCAGTACTGAGGGAGCGCCGCACTGTCAGAGCGTCAGTACTGAGCGAGTGCCGCACTGTCGGAGGGTCAGTACTGAGGGAGTGCTGCACTGTCAGAGGGTCATTACTGAGGGAGTGCTGCAATGTTGGAGGGTCAGTACTGAGGGAGTGCCGCACTGTCACAGGGTCAGTACTGAGGGAGTGCCGCACAGTCGGAGGGTCAGTACTGAGGGAGTGCCGCACTGTCGGAGGGTCAGGACTGAGAGAGCTCCGCGCTGTCGGAGGGTCAGTACTGAGGGAGCGCCGCACTGTCGGAGAGTCAGTACTGAGTGAGTGCCGCACTGTCGAAGGGTCAGTACTGAGGGAGCGCCGCACTGTCGAAGGGTCAGTACTGAGGGAGCGCCGCACTGTCGGAGGGTCAGTACTGAGGGAGAGAGCCGCACTGTCGGAGGGTCAGTACTGAGGGAGAGCCGCACTGTCGAAGGGTCAGTACTGAGGGACAGCCGCACTGTAGGAGGGTCAGTACTGAGGGAGTGCTGCACTGTCGAAGGGTCAGTACTGAGGGAGTGCCGCACTGTCAGATGGTCAGTACTGAGGGAGTGCCGCACTGTCGGAGGGTCAGTACTGAGGGAGCGCCGTGCTGTAGGAGGTTCAGTACTGAGAGAGTGCCTCACTGTCGGAGGGTCAGTACTGAGGGAGTGCCGTGCTGTAGGAGGTTCAGTACTGAGGGAGCACCGCGCTGTCGGAGGTTCAGTACTGAGGGAGCGCCGTGCTGTTGAAGGGTCAGTACTGAGGGAGCGCCGCGCTGTCGGATGGTCAGTACTGAGGGAGTGCCGCACTGTCGGAGGGTCAGAACTGTGGGAGCGCCGCACTGTCGGACGGTCAGTGCTGAGGGAGCGCCGCACTGTCGGAGGGTCAGTACTGAGGGAGAGCCACACTGTCGGAGGGTCAGTACTGAGGGAGTGCCGCACTGTCGGAGGGTCAGTACTGAGGGAGCACCGCACTGTCGGAGGGTCAGTACTGAGGGAGTGCCGCACTGTCGGAGGTTCAGTACTGAGGGAGCGCCGCGCTGTCGGAGGGTTAGTATTGAGGGAGTGCCGCATTGTTGGAGGGTCAGTGCTGAGGGAGTGCCGCACTGTCGGAGGGTCAGTACTGAGGGAGTGCCGCACTGTCAGAGGATCAGTACTGAGGGAGCGCCGCACTGTCAGAGGGTCAGTACTGAGGGAGTGCCGCACTGTCGGAGGGTCAGTACTGAGGGAGTGCCGCACTGTCGGAAGGTCAGTACTGAGGGAGTGCTGCAATGTCCGAGGGTCAGTACTGAGGGAGTGCCACACTGTCGGAGGGTCAGTACAGAGGGAGTGCCGCACTGTCAGAGGGTCAGTACTGAGGGAGCGCCGCACTGTCGGAGAGTCAGTACAGAGGGAGTGCTGCACTGTCGGAGGGTCAGTACTGAGGGAGTGCCGCACTGTCACAGATTCAATACTGAGGGAGTGCCGCACTGTCGGAGGGTCAGTACTGAGGGAACGCCGTGCTGTGGGAGGGTCAGTACTAAGGGAGCGCCGCACTGTCGGAGGGTCAGTACTGAGGGAGTGCTGCACTGTCGGATGGTCAGTACTGAGGGAGTGCCACACTGTCGGAGGGTCAGTACTGAGGGAGTGCCGCACTGTCGGATGGTCAGTACTGAGGGAGTGCCGCACTGTCAGAGGGTCAGTACTGAGCGAGTGCCGCACTGTCGGAGGGTCAGTACTGAGGGAGTGCTGCACTGTCAGAGGGTCAGTACTGAGGGAGTGCCGCGCTGTCGGAGGGTCAGTACTGAGGGAGTGCCGCACTGTCGGAGGGTCAGTACTGAGGGAGTGCTGCACTGTCGGAGTGTCAGTACAGATGGAGTGCCGCACTGTCGGAGGGTCAGTAATGAGGGATTGCCGCACTGTCAGAGGGTCAGTACTGAGGGAGTGCCGCACTGTCGGAGGGTCAGTACTGAGGGAGGGCCGCACTGTCAGAGGGTCAGTACCGATGGAGTGCCGCACTGTCGGAAGGTCAGTACTGAGGGAGCGCCGCACTGTCGGAGGGTCAGTACTGAGGGTGGGCCGCACTGTCGGAGGGTCAGTACTGAGGGAGTGCTGCACTGTCGGAGGGTCAATACTGAGGGAGTGCCGCACTGTCACAGATTAAATACTGAGGGAGTGCCACACTCCTGGAGGGTCAGTACTGAGGGAACGCCGTGCTGTGGGAGCGTCAGTACTGAGGGAGTGCCGCACTGTCGGATGGTCAGTACTGAGGGATTGCCGCACTGTCGGATGGTCAGTACTGAGGGAGTGTCGCACTGTCAGAGGGTCAGTGCTGAGGGAGTGCCGCACTGTCGGAGGGTCAGTACTGAGGGAGTGCTGCACTGTCGGAGGGTCAGTAATGAGGTAGCGCCGCACTGTCAGAGGGTCAGTACTGAGGGAGTGCCGCACTGTCGGAAGGTCAGTACTGAGGGAGTGCCGCACTGTCGGAGGGTCAGTACTGAGAGAGTGCCGCACTGTTGGAGGGTAAGTACTGAGGGAGTGCCGCACTGTCGGAGGGTCAGTACTGAGAGAGTGCCGCACTCTGGGAGGGACAGTACTGAGGGAGTGTCGCACTGTCAGAGGGTCAGTACTGAGGGAGTGCCGCACTCTCAGAGGGTCAGTACTGAGGGAGTGCCGCGCTGTCGGAGGGTCAGTGCTGAAGGAGTGCTGCACTGTCAGAGGTTCAGTACTGAGGGAGTGCTGCACGGTCAGAGGATCAGTACTGAGGGAGCGCCGCACTGTCAGAGGGTCAGTACTGAGGGAGTGCCGCACTGTCGGAGGGTCAGTACTGAGGGAGTGCCGCACTGTCAGAGGGTCAGTACTGAGGGAGCGCCGCACTGTCGGAGGGTCAGTACTGAGGGAGCACCACACTGTCAGAAGGTCAGTACTGAGGGAGTGCTGCACTGTCGGAGGGTGAGTACTGAGGGAGTGCCGCACTGTCAGAGGGTCAGTACTGAGGGAGTGCCGCACTGTCAGAGGGTCAGTACCGATGGAGTGCCGCACTGTCGGAGGGTCAGTACTGAGGGAGGGCCGCACTGTCGGAGGGTCAGTATTGAGGGAGGGCCGCACTGTCGGAGGGTCAGTACTGAGGGAGTGCTGCACTGTCGGAGGGTCAGTACTGAGGGAGTGCCGCACTGTCACAGATTCAATACTGAGGGAGTGCGGCACTGTCGGAGGGTCAGTACTGAGGGAACGCCGTGCTGTGGGAGGGTCAGTACTAAGGGAGCGCCGCACTGTCGGAGGGTCAGTACTGAGGGAGTGCTGCAGTGTCAGAGGGTCAGTACTGAGGGAGTGCCGCACTGTCAGAGTGTCAGTACTGAGGGAGCGCCGCACTGTCGGAGGGTCAGTACTGAGCGAGTGCCGCACTGTCGGAGGGTCAGTCATGAGGGAGTGCCGCAATGTCAGAGGGTCAGTATTGAGGGAGTGCCGCACTGTCGGAGGGTCAGTACTGAGGGAGTGCTGCACTGTCGGATGGTCAGTACTGAGGGAGTGCCACACTGTCGGAGGGTCAGTACTGAGGGAGTGCCGCACTGTCGGATGGTCAGTACTGAGGGAGTGCCGCACTGTCAGAGGGTCAGTACTGAGCGAGTGCCGCACTGTCGGAGGGTCAGTACTGAGGGAGTGCTGCACTGTCAGAGGGTCAGTACTGAGGGAGTGCCGCGCTGTCGGAGGGTCAGTACTGAGGGAGTGCCGCACTGTCGGAGGGTCAGTACTGAGGGAGTGCCGCACTGTCGGAGTGTCAGTACCGATGGAGTGCCGCACTGTCGGAGGGTCAGTAATGAGGGATTGCCGCACTGTCAGAGGGTCAGTACCGATGGAGTGCCGCACTGTCGGAAGGTCAGTACTGAGGGAGCGCCGCACTGTCGGAGGGTCAGTACTGAGGGAGGGCCGCACTGTCGGAGGGTCAGTACTGAGGGAGTGTTGCACTGTCGGAGGGTCAATACTGAGGGAGTGCCGCACTGTCACAGATTAAATACTGAGGGAGTGCCACACTCTCGGAGGGTCAGTACTGAGGGAACGCCGTGCTGTGGGAGCGTCAGTACTGAGGGAGTGCCGCACTGTCGGATGGTCAGTACTGAGGGATTGCCGCACTGTCGGATGGTCAGTACTGAGGGAGTGTCGCACTGTCAGAGGGTCAGTGCTGAGGGAGTGCCGCACTGTCGGAGGGTCAGTACTGAGGGAGTGCTGCACTGTCGGAGGGTCAGTAATGAGGTAGAGCCGCACTGTCAGAGGGTCATTACTGAGGGAGTGCCGCACTGTCGGAAGGTCAGTACTGAGGGAGTGCCGCACTGTCAGAGGGTCAGTACTGAGAGAGTGCCGCACTGTTGGAGGGTAAGTACTGAGGGAGTGCCGCACTGTCGGAGGGTCAGTACTGAGAGAGTGCCGCACTCTGGGAGGGACAGTACTGAGGGAGTGTCGCACTGTCAGAGGGTCAGTACTGAGGGAGTGCCGCACTGTCGGAGGGTCAGTGCTGAAGGAGTGCTGCACTGTCAGAGGTTCAGTACTGAGGGAGTGCCGCACTGTCGGAGGGTCAGTGCTGAGGGAGTGCGGCACTGTCAGAGGTTCAGTAATGAGGGAGTGCCGCACTGTCAGATGGTCAGTACTGAGGGAGTGCAGCACTGTCGGAGAGTCAGTACTGAGGGAGAGCCACACTGTCAGATGGTCAGTACTGAGGGAGTGCCGCACTGTCGGAGAGTTAGTACTGAGGGAGTGCTGCACTGTCAGATGGTCAGTAATGAGCGAGTGCCGCACTGTCGGAGGGTCAGTACTGAGGGAGTGCTGCACTGTCGGAGGATCAGTACTGAGGGAGTGCCGCACTGTCACAAATTCAGTACTGAGGGAGTGCCGCACTCTCGGAGGGTCAGTACTGAGGGAACGCCGCGCTGTGGGAGGGTCAGTACTGAGGGAGCGCCGCACTGTCAGAGGGTCAGTACTGAGGGAGTGCCGCACTGTCGGAGGGTCAGTATTGAGGGAGTGCTGCACTGTCGGAGGGTCAGTACTGAGGGAGTGTCGCACTGTTGGAGGGTCAGTACTGAGGGAGCGCCGCACTGTCGGAGGGTCAGTACTGAGGGAGTGCCGCACTGTCAGAGGGTCAGTACCGATGGAGTGCCGCACTGTCGGAGGGTCAGTACTGAGGGAGTGCCGCACTGTCGGAGGGTCAGTACTGAGGGAGTGCTGCACGGTCAGAGGATCAGTACTGAGGGAGCGCCGCACTGTCAGAGGGTCAGTACTGAGGGAGTGCCGCACTGTCAGAGGGTCAGTACTGAGGGAGTGCTGCACTGTCAGAGGGTCAGTACTGAGGGAGTGTCGCACTGCTGGAGGGTCAGTACTGAGGGAGCGCCGCACTGTCGGAGGGTCAGTACTGAGGGAGTGCCGCACTGTCGGAGTGTCAGTACTGACGGAGTGCCGCACTGTCGGAGGGTCAGTACTGAGGGAGTGCCGCACTGTCAGAGGGTCAGTACCGATGGAGTGCCGCACTGTCGGAGGGTCAGTACTGAGGGAGTGCCGCACTTTCGGAGGGTCAGTACTGAGGGAGTGCTGCACGGTCAGAGGATCAGTACTGAGGGAGCGCCGCACTGTCAGAGGGTCAGTACTGAGGGAGTGCCGCACTGTCAGAGGGTCAGTACTGAGGGAGTGCCGCACTGTCGGAGGGTCAGTACTGAGGGAGCACCGCACTGTCAGAAGGTCAGTACTGAGGGAGTGCTGCACTGTCGGAGGGTCAGTACTGAGGGAGTGCCGCACTGTCGGAGGGTCAGTACTGAGGGAGTGCTGCACTGTCGGAGGGTCAGTACTGAGGTAGCGCCGCACTGTCGGAGGGTCAGTACTGAGGGAGTGCCGCACTGTCAGAGGGTCTGTACTGAGGGAGTGCCGCACTGTCAGAGGGTCAGTACCGATGGAGTGCCGCACTGTCGGAGGGTCAGTACTGAGGGAGCGCCGCACTGTTGGAGGGTCAGTATTGAGGGAGGGCCGCACTGTCGGAGGGTCAGTACTGAGGGAGTGCTGCACTGTCGGAGGGTCAGTACTGAGGGAGTGCCGCACTGTCACAGATTCAATACTGAGGGAGTGCAGCACTGTCGGAGGGTCAAGTACTGAGGGAGTGCTGCAGTGTCAGAGGGTCAGTAATGAGGGAGTGCCGCACTGTCAGAGTGTCAGCACTGAGGGAGCGCCGCACTGTCAGAGGGTCAGTACTGAGCGAGTGCCGCACTGTCGGAGGGTCAGTCATGAGGGAGTGCCGCAATGTCAGAGGGTCAGTATTGAGGGAGTGCCGCACTGTCGGAGGGTCAGTACTGAGGGAGTGCTGCACTGTCGGATGGTCAGTACTGAGGGACTGCCACACTGTCGGAGGGTCAGTACTGAGGGAGTGCCGCACTGTCGGATGGTCAGTACTGAGGGAGTGCCGCACTGTCAGAGGGTCAGTACTGAGCGAGTGCCGCACTGTCGGAGGGTCAGTACTGAGGGAGTGCTGCACTGTCAGAGGGTCAGTACTGAGGGAGTGCCGCGCTGTCGGAGGGTCAGTACTGAGGGAGTGCCGCACTGTCGGAGGGTCAGTACTGAGGGAGTGCCGCACTGTCGGAGTGTCAGTACCGATGGAGTGCCGCACTGTCGGAGGGTCAGTAATGAGGGATTGCCGCACTGTCAGAGGGTCAGTACTGAGGGAGTGCCGCACTGTCGGAGGGTCAGTACTGAGGAAGGGCCGCACTGTCAGAGGGTCAGTACCGATGGAGTGCCGCACTGTCGGAAGGTCAGTACTGAGGGAGCGCCGCACTGTCGAAGGGTCAGTACTGAGGGAGGGCCGCACTGTCGGAGGGTCAGTACTGAGGGAGTGCTGCACTGTCGGAGGGTCAATACTGAGGGAGTGCCGCACTGTCACAGATTAAATACTGAGGGAGTGCCACACTCTCGGAGGGTCAGTACTGAGGGAACGCCGTGCTGTGGGAGCGTCAGTACTGAGGGAGTGCCGCACTGTCGGATGGTCAGTACTGAGGGATTGCCGGACTGTCGGATGGTCAGTAATGAGGGAGTGTCGCACTGTCAGAGGGTCAGTGCTGAGGGAGTGCCGCACTGTCGGAGGGTCAGTACTGAGGGAGTGCTGCACTGTCGGAGGGTCAGTAATGAGGTAGAGCCGCACTGTCAGAGGGTCAGTACTGAGGGAGTGCCGCACTGTCGGAAGGTCAGTACTGAGGGAGTGCCGCACTGTCGGAGGGTCAGTACTGAGAGAGTGCCGCACTGTTGGAGGGTAAGTACTGAGGGAGTGCCGCACTGTCGGAGGGTCAGTACTGAGAGAGTGCCGCACTCTGGGAGGGACAGTACTGAGGGAGTGTCGCACTGTCAGAGGGTCAGTACTGAGGGAGTGCCGCACTGTCAGAGGGTCAGTACTGAGGGAGTGCCGCGCTGTCGGAGGGTCAGTGCTGAAGGAGTGCTGCACTGTCAGAGGTTCAGTACTGAGGGAGTGCCGCACTGTCGGAGGGTCAGTGCTGAGGGAGTGCGGCACTGTCAGAGGTTCAGTAATGAGGGAGTGCCGCACTGTCAGATGGTCAGTACTGAGGGAGTGCAGCACTGTCGGAGAGTCAGTACTGAGGGAGAGCCACACTGTCAGATGGTCAGTACTGAGGGAGTGCCGCACTGTCGGAGAGTTAGTACTGAGGGAGTGCCGCACTGTCAGATGGTCAGTAATGAGCGAGTGCCGCACTGTCGGAGGGTCAGTACTGAGGGAGTGCTGCACTGTCGGAGGATCAGTACTGAGGGAGTGCCGCACTGTCACAGATTCAATACTGAGGGAGTGCCGCACTCTCGGAGGGTCAGTACTGAGGGAGTGCCGCACTGTCGGAGGGTCAGTACTGAGGGAGCACCGCACTGTCAGAAGGTCAGTACTGAGGCAGTGCTGCACTGTCGGAGGGTCAGTACTGAGGGAGTGCCGCACTGTCGGAGGGTCAGTACTGAGGGAGTGCTGCACTGTCGGAGGGTCAGTACTGAGGTAGCGCCGCACTGTCGGAGGGTCAGTACTGAGGGAGTGCCGCACTGTCAGAGGGTCAGTACTGAGGGAGTGCCGCACTGTCAGAGGGTCAGTACCGATGGAGTGCCGCACTGTCGGAGGGTCAGTACTGAGGGAGCGCCGCACTGTTGGAGGGTCAGTATTGAGGGAGGGCCGCACTGTCGGAGGGTCAGTACTGAGGGAGTGCTGCACTGTCGGAGGGTCAGTACTGAGGGAGTGCCGCACTGTCACAGATTCAATACTGAGGGAGTGCAGCACTGTCGGAGGGTCAGTACTGAGGGAGTGCTGCAGTGTCAGAGGGTCAGTAGTGAGGGAGTGCCGCACTGTCAGAGTGTCAGCACTGAGGGAGCGCCGCACTGTCAGAGGGTCAGTACTGAGCGAGTGCCGCACTGTCGGAGGGTCAGTCATGAGGGAGTGCCGCAATGTCAGAGGGTCAGTATTGAGGGAGTGCCGCACTGTCGGAGGGTCAGTACTGAGGGAGTGCTGCACTGTCGGATGGTCAGTACTGAGGGACTGCCACACTGTCGGAGGGTCAGTACTGAGGGAGTGCCGCACTGTCGGATGGTCAGTACTGAGGGAGTGCCGCACTGTCAGAGGGTCAGTACTGAGCGAGTGCCGCACTGTCGGAGGGTCAGTACTGAGGGAGTGCTGCACTGTCAGAGGGTCAGTACTGAGGGAGTGCCGCGCTGTCGGAGGGTCAGTACTGAGGGAGTGCCGCACTGTCGGAGGGTCAGTACTGAGGGAGTGCCGCACTGTCGGAGTGTCAGTACCGATGGAGTGCCGCACTGTCGGAGGGTCAGTAATGAGGGATTGCCGCACTGTCAGAGGGTCAGTACTGAGGGAGTGCCGCACTGTCGGAGGGTCAGTACTGAGGAAGGGCCGCACTGTCAGAGGGTCAGTACCGATGGAGTGCCGCACTGTCGGAAGGTCAGTACTGAGGGAGCGCCGCACTGTCGAAGGGTCAGTACTGAGGGAGGGCCGCACTGTCGGAGGGTCAGTACTGAGGGAGTGCTGCACTGTCGGAGGGTCAATACTGAGGGAGTGCCGCACTGTCACAGATTAAATACTGAGGGAGTGCCACACTCTCGGAGGGTCAGTACTGAGGGAACGCCGTGCTGTGGGAGCGTCAGTACTGAGGGAGTGCCGCACTGTCGGATGGTCAGTACTGAGGGATTGCCGCACTGTCGGATGGTCAGTACTGAGGGAGTGTCGCACTGTCAGAGGGTCAGTGCTGAGGGAGTGCCGCACTGTCGGAGGGTCAGTACTGAGGGAGTGCTGCACTGTCGGAGGGTCAGTAATGAGGTAGAGCCGCACTGTCAGAGGGTCAGTACTGAGGGAGTGCCGCACTGTCGGAAGGTCAGTACTGAGGGAGTGCCGCACTGTCGGAGGGTCAGTACTGAGAGAGTGCCGCACTGTTGGAGGGTAAGTACTGAGGGAGTGCCGCACTGTCGGAGGGTCAGTACTGAGAGAGTGCCGCACTCTGGGAGGGACAGTACTGAGGGAGTGTCGCACTGTCAGAGGGTCAGTACTGAGGGAGTGCCGCACTGTCAGAGGGTCAGTACTGAGGGAGTGCCGCGCTGTCGGAGGGTCAGTGCTGAAGGAGTGCTGCACTGTCAGAGGTTCAGTACTGAGGGAGTGCCGCACTGTCGGAGGGTCAGTGCTGAGGGAGTGCGGCACTGTCAGAGGTTCAGTAATGAGGGAGTGCCGCACTGTCAGATGGTCAGTACTGAGGGAGTGCAGCACTGTCGGAGAGTCAGTACTGAGGGAGAGCCACACTGTCAGATGGTCAGTACTGAGGGAGTGCCGCACTGTCGGAGAGTTAGTACTGAGGGAGTGCCGCACTGTCAGATGGTCAGTAATGAGCGAGTTCCGCACTGTCGGAGGGTCAGTACTGAGGGAGTGCTGCACTGTCGGAGGATCAGTACTGAGGGAGTGCCGCACTGTCACAGATTCAATACTGAGGGAGTGCCGCACTCTCGGAGGGTCAGTACTGAGGGAACGCCGCGCTGTGGGAGGGTCAGTACTGAGGGAGCGCCGCACTGTCGGAGGGTCAGGACTGAGGGAGTGCTGCAGTGTCAGAGGGTCAGTAATGAGGGATTGCCGCACTGTCAGAGTGTCAGTACTGAGCGAGTGCCGCACTGTCGGAGGGTCAGTACTGAGGGAGTGCCGCACTGTCGGAGGGTCAGTACTGAGGGAGTGCTGCACTGTCGGAGGGTCAATACTGAGGGAGTGCCGCACTGTCACAGATTAAATACTGAGGGAGTGCCACACTCTCGGAGGGTCAGTACTGAGGGAACGCCGTGCTGTGGGAGCGTCAGTACTGAGGGAGTGCCGCACTGTCGGATGGTCAGTACTGAGGGATTGCCGCACTGTCGGATGGTCAGTACTGAGGGAGTGTCGCACTGTCAGAGGGTCAGTGCTGAGGGAGTGCCGCACTGTCGGAGGGTCAGTACTGAGGGAGTGCTGCACTGTCGGAGGGTCAGTAATGACGTAGAGCCGCACTGTCAGAGGGTCAGTACTGAGGGAGTGCCGCACTGTCGGAAGGTCAGTACTGAGGGAGTGCCGCACTGTCGGAGGGTCAGTACTGAGAGAGTGCCGCACTGTTGGAGGGTAAGTACTGAGGGAGTGCCGCACTGTCGAAGGGTCAGTACTGAGAGAGTGCCGCACTCTGGGAGGGACAGTACTGAGGGAGTGTCGCACTGTCAGAGGGTCAGTACTGAGGGAGTGCCGCACTGTCGGAGGGTCAGTGCTGAAGGAGTGCTGCACTGTCAGAGGTTCAGTACTGAGGGAGTGCCGCACTGTCGGAGGGTCAGTGCTGAGGGAGTGCGGCACTGTCAGAGGTTCAGTAATGAGGGAGTGCCGCACTGTCAGATGGTCAGTACTGAGGGAGTGCAGCACTGTCGGAGAGTCAGTACTGAGGGAGAGCCACACTGTCAGATGGTCAGTACTGAGGGAGTGCCGCACTGTCGGAGAGTTAGTACTGAGGGAGTGCCGCACTGTCAGATGGTCAGTAATGAGCGAGAGCCGCACTGTCGGAGGGTCAGTACTGAGGGAGTGCCGCACTGTCACAGATTCAGTACTGAGGGAGTGCCGCACTCTCGGAGGGTCAGTACTGAGGGAACGCCGCGCTGTGGGAGGGTCAGTACTGAGGGAGCGCCGCACTGTCAGAGGGTCAGTACTGAGGGAGCGCCGCACTGTCAGAGGGTCAGTACTGAGGGAGTGCCGCACTGTCAGAGGGTCAGTACTGAGGGAGTGCCGCACTGTCGGAGGGTCAGTACTGAGGGAGCACCGCACTGTCAGAAGGTCAGTACTGAGGGAGTGCTGCACTGTCGGAGGGTCAGTACTGAGGGAGTGCCGCACTGTCGGAGGGTCAGTACTGAGGGAGTGCTGCACTGTCGGAGGGTCAGTACTGAGGTAGCGCCGCACTGTCGGAGGGTCAGTACTGAGGGAGTGCCGCACTGTCAGAGGGTCAGTACTGAGGGAGTGCCGCACTGTCAGAGGGTCAGTACCGATGGAGTGCCGCACTGTCGGAGGGTCAGTACTGAGGGAGCGCCGCAAAGTTGGAGGGTCAGTATTGAGGGAGGGCCGCACTGTCGAGGGTCAGTACTGAGGGAGTGCTGCACTGTCGGAGGGTCAGTACTGAGGGAGTGCCGCACTGTCACAGATTCAATACTGAGGGAGTGCCGGACTGTCGGAGGGTCAGTACTGAGGGAGTGCTGCAGTGTCAGACGGTCAGTACTGAGGGAGTGCCGCACTGTCAGAGTGTCAGCACTGAGGGAGCGCCGCACTGTCAGAGGGTCAGTACTGAGCGAGTGCCGCACTGTCGGAGGGTCAGTCATGAGGGAGTGCCGCAATGTCAGAGGGTCAGTATTGAGGGAGTGCCGCACTGTAGGAGGGTCAGTACTGAGGGAGTGCTGCACTGTCGGATGGTCAGTACTGAGGGAGTGCCACACTGTCGGAGGGTCAGTACTGAGGGAGTGCCGCACTGTCGGATGGTCAGTACTGAGGGAGTGCCGCACTGTCAGAGGGTCAGTACTGAGCGAGTGCCGCACTGTCGGAGGGTCAGTACTGAGGGAGTGCTGCACTGTCAGAGGGTCAGTACTGAGGGAGTGCCGCGCTGTCGGAGGGTCAGTACTGAGGGAGTGCCGCACTGTCGGAGGGTCAGTACTGAGGGAGTGCCGCACTGTCGGAGTGTCAGTACCGATGGAGTGCCGCACTGTCGGAGGGTCAGTAATGAGGGATTGCCGCACTGTCAGAGGGTCAGTACTGAGGGAGTGCCGCACTGTCGGAGGGACAGTACTGAGGAAGGGCCGCACTGTCAGAGGGTCAGTACCGATGGAGTGCCGCACTGTCGGAAGGTCAGTACTGAGGGAGCGCCGCACTGTCGGAGGGTCAGTACTGAGGGAGGGCCGCACTGTCGGAGGGTCAGTACTGAGGGAGTGCTGCACTGTCGGAGGGTCAATACTGAGGGAGTGCCGCACTGTCACAGATTAAATACTGAGGGAGTGCCACACTCTCGGAGGGTCAGTACTGAGGGAACGCCGTGCTGTGGGAGCGTCAGTACTGAGGGAGTGCCGCACTGTCGGATGGTCAGTACTGAGGGATTGCCGCACTGTCGGATGGTCAGTACTGAGGGAGTGTCGCACTGTCAGAGGGTCAGTGCTGAGGGAGTGCCGCACTGTCAGAGGGTCAGTACTGAGGGAGTGCCGCACTGTCGGAAGGTCAGTACTGAGAGAGTGCCGCACTGTTGGAGGGTAAGTACTGAGGGAGTGCCGCACTGTCGGAGGGTCAGTACTGAGAGAGTGCCGCACTCTGGGAGGGACAGTACTGAGGGAGTGTCGCACTGTCAGAGGGTCAGTACTGAGGGAGTGCCGCACTGTCAGAGGGTCAGTACTGAGGGAGTGCCGCGCTGTCGGAGGGTCAGTGCTGAAGGAGTGCTGCACTGTCAGAGGTTCAGTACTGAGGGAGTGCCGCACTGTCGGAGGGTCAGTGCTGAGGGAGTGCGGCACTGTCAGAGGTTCAGTAATGAGGGAGTGCCGCACTGTCAGATGGTCAGTACTGAGGGAGTGCAGCACTGTCGGAGAGTCAGTACTGAGGGAGAGCCACACTGTCAGATGGTCAGTACTGAGGGAGTGCCGCACTGTCGGAGAGTTAGTACTGAGGGAGTGCCGCACTGTCAGATGGTCAGTAATGAGCGAGTGCCGCACTGTCGGAGGGTCAGTACTGAGGGAGTGCTGCACTGTCGGAGGATCAGTACTGAGGGAGTGCCGCACTGTCACAGATTCAATACTGAGGGAGTGCCGCACTCTCGGAGGGTCAGTACTGAGGGAACGCCGCGCTGTGGGAGGGTCAGTACTGAGGGAGCGCTGCACTGTCAGATGGTCAGTAATGAGCGAGTGCCGCACTGTCGGAGGGTCAGTACTGAGGGAGTGCTGCACTGTCGGAGGATCAGTACTGAGGGAGTGCCGCACTGTCACAAATTCAGTACTGAGGGAGTGCCGCACTCTCGGAGGGTCAGTACTGAGGGAACGCCGCGCTGTTGGAGGGTCAGTACTGAGGGAGCGCCGCACTGTCAGAGGGTCAGTACTGAGGGAGTGCCGCACTGTCGGAGGGTCAGTACTGAGGGAGTGCTGCACTGTCGGAGGGTCAGTACTGAGGGAGTGTCGCACTGTTGGAGGGTCAGTACTGAGGGAGCGCCGCACTGTCGGAGGGTCAGTACTGAGGGAGTGCCGCACTGTCAGAGGGTCAGTACCGATGGAGTGCCGCACTGTCGGAGGGTCAGTACTGAGGGAGTGCCGCACTGTCGGAGGGTCAGTACTGAGGGAGTGCTGCACGGTCAGAGGATCAGTACTGAGGGAGCGCCGCACTGTCAGAGGGTCAGTACTGAGGGAGTGCCGCACTGTCGGAGGGTCAGTACTGAGGGAGTGCTGCACTGTCAGAGGGTCAGTACTGAGGGAGTGTCGCACTGCTGGAGGGTCAGTACTGAGGGAGCGCCGCACTGTCGGAGGGTCAGTACTGAGGGAGTGCCGCACTGTCGGAGTGTCAGTACTGAGGGAGTGCCGCACTGTCGGAGGGTCAGTACTGAGGGAGTGCCGCACTGTCAGAGGGTCAGTACCGATGGAGTGCCGCACTGTCGGAGGGTCAGTACTGAGGGAGTGCCGCACTTTCGGAGGGTCAGTACTGAGGGAGTGCTGCACGGTCAGAGGATCAGTACTGAGGGAGCGCCGCACTGTCAGAGGGTCAGTACTGAGGGAGTGCCGCACTGTCAGAGGGTCAGTACTGAGGGAGTGCCGCACTGTCGGAGGGTCAGTACTGAGGGAGCACCGCACTGTCAGAAGGTCAGTACTGAGGGAGTGCTGCACTGTCGGAGGGTCAGTACTGAGGGAGTGCCGCACTGTCGGAGGGTCAGTACTGAGGGAGTGCTGCACTGTCGGAGGGTCAGTACTGAGGTAGCGCCGCACTGTCGGAGGGTCAGTACTGAGGGAGTGCCGCACTGTCAGAGGGTCAGTACTGAGGGAGTGCCGCACTGTCAGAGGGTCAGTACCGATGGAGTGCCGCACTGTCGGAGGGTCAGTACTGAGGGAGCGCCGCACTGTTGGAGGGTCAGTATTGAGGGAGGGCCGCACTGTTGGAGGGTCAGTACTGAGGGAACGCCGCGCTGTGGAAGGGTCAGTACTGAGGGAGCGCTGCACTGTCAGATGGTCAGTAATGAGCGAGTGCCGCACTGTCGGAGGGTCAGTACTGAGGGAGTGCTGCACTGTCGGAGGATCAGTACTGAGGGAGTGCCGCACTGTCACAAATTCAGTACTGAGGGAGTGCCGCACTCTCGGAGGGTCAGTACTGAGGGAACGCCGCGCTGTGGGAGGGTCAGTACTGAGGGAGCGCCGCACTGTCAGAGGGTCAGTACTGAGGGAGTGCCGCACTGTCGAAGGGTCAGTACTGAGGGAGTGCTGCACTGTCGGAGGGTCAGTACTGAGGGAGTGTCGCACTGTTGGAGGGTCAGTACTGAGGGAGCGCCGCACTGTCGGAGGGTCAGTACTGAGGGAGTGCCGCACTGTCAGAGGGTCAGTACCGATGGAGTGCCGCACTGTCGGAGGGTCAGTACTGAGGGAGTGCCGCACTGTCGGAGGGTCAGTACTGAGGGGGTGCTGCACGGTCAGAGGATCAGTACTGAGGGAGCGCCGCACTGTCAGAGGGTCAGTACTGAGGGAGTGCCGCACTGTCGGAGGGTCAGTACTGAGGGAGTGCTGCACTGTCAGAGGGTCAGTACTGAGGGAGTGTCGCACTGCTGGAGGGTCAGTACTGAGGGAGCGCCGCACTGTCGGAGGGTCAGTACTGAGGGAGTGCCGCACTGTCGGAGTGTCAGTACTGAGGGAGTGCCGCACTGTCGGAGGGTCAGTACTGAGGGAGTGCCGCACTGTCAGAGGGTCAGTACCGATGGAGTGCCACACTGTCGGAGGGTCAGTACTGAGGGAGTGCCGCACTTTCGGAGGGTCAGTACTGAGGGAGTGCTGCACGGTCAGAGGATCAGTACTGAGGGAGCGCCGCACTGTCAGAGGGTCAGTACTGAGGGAGTGCCGCACTGTCAGAGGGTCAGTACTGAGGGAGTGCCGCACTGTCGGAGGGTCAGTACTGAGGGAGCACCGCACTGTCAGAAGGTCAGTACTGAGGGAGTGCTGCACTGTCGGAGGGTCAGTACTGAGGGAGTGCCGCACTGTCGGAGGGTCAGTACTGAGGGAGTGCTGCACTGTCGGAGGGTCAGTACTGAGGTAGCGCCGCACTGTCGGAGGGTCAGTACTGAGGGAGTGCCGCACTGTCAGAGGGTCAGTACTGAGGGAGTGCCGCACTGTCAGAGGGTCAGTACCGATGGAGTGCCGCACTGTCGGAGGGTCAGTACTGAGGGAGCGCCGCACTGTTGGAGGGTCAGTATTGAGGGAGGGCCGCACTGTCGGAGGGTCAGTACTGAGGGAGTGCTGCACTGTCGGAGGGTCAGTACTGATGGAGTGCCGCACTGTCACAGATTCAATACTGAGGGAGTGCCGCACTGTCGGAGGGTCAGTACTGAGGGAGTGCTGCAGTGTCAGAGGGTCAGTACTGAGGGAGTGCCGCACTGTCAGAGTGTCAGCACTGAGGGAGCGCCGCACTGTCAGAGGGTCAGTACTGAGCGAGTGCCGCACTGTCGGAGGGTCAGTCATGAGGGAGTGCCGCAATGTCAGAGGGTCAGTATTGAGGGAGTGCCGCACTGTCGGAGGGTCAGTACTGAGGGAGTGCTGCACTGTCGGATGGTCAGTACTGAGGGAGTGCCACACTGTCGGAGGGTCAGTACTGAGGGAGTGCCGCACTGTCGGATGGTCAGTACTGAGGGAGTGCCGCACTGTCAGAGGGTCAGTACTGAGCGAGTGCCGCACTGTCGGAGGGTCAGTACTGAGGGAGTGCTGCACTGTCAGAGGGTCAGTACTGAGGGAGTGCCGCGCTGTCGGAGGGTCAGTACTGAGGGAGTGCCGCACTGTCGGAGGGTCAGTACCGATGGAGTGCCGCACTGTCGGAGGGTCAGTAATGAGGGATTGCCGCACTGTCAGAGGGTCAGTACTGAGGGAGTGCCGCACTGTCGGAGGGACAGTACTGAGGAAGGGCCGCACTGTCAGAGGGTCAGTGCCGATGGAGTGCCGCACTGTCGGAAGGTCAGTACTGAGGGAGCGCCGCACTGTCGGAGGGTCAGTACTGAGGGAGGGCCGCACTGTCGGAGGGTCAGTACTGAGGGAGTGCTGCACTGTCGGAGGGTCAATACTGAGGGAGTGCCGCACTGTCACAGATTAAATACTGAGGGAGTGCCACACTCTCGGAGGGTCAGTACTGAGGGAACGCCGTGCTGTGGGAGCGTCAGTACTGAGGGAGTGCCGCACTGTCGGATGGTCAGTACTGAGGGATTGCCGCACTGTCGGATGGCCAGTACTGAGGGAGTGTCGCACTGTCAGAGGGTCAGTGCTGAGGGAGTGCCGCACTGTCAGAGGGTCAGTACTGAGGGAGTGCCGCACTGTCGGAGGGTCAGTACTGAGGGAGTGCCGCACTGTCGGAGGGTCAGTACTGAGAGAGTGCCGCACTGTTGGAGGGTAAGTACTGAGGGAGTGCCGCACTGTCGGAGGGTCAGTACTGAGAGAGTGCCGCACTCTGGGAGGGACAGTACTGAGGGAGTGTCGCACTGTCAGAGGGTCAGTACTGAGGGAGTGCCGCACTGTCAGAGGGTCAGTACTGAGGGAGTGCCGCGCTGTCGGAGGGTCAGTGCTGAAGGAGTGCTGCACTGTCAGAGGTTCAGTACTGAGGGAGTGCCGCACTGTCGGAGGGTCAGTGCTGAGGGAGTGCGGCACTGTCAGAGGTTCAGTAATGAGGGAGTGCCGCACTGTCAGATGGTCAGTACTGAGGGAGTGCAGCACTGTCGGAGAGTCAGTACTGAGGGAGAGCCACACTGTCAGATGGTCAGTACTGAGGGAGTGCCGCACTGTCGGAGAGTTAGTACTGAGGGAGTGCCGCACTGTCAGATGGTCAGTAATGAGCGAGTGCCGCACTGTCGGAGGGTCAGGACTGAGGGAGTGCTGCACTGTCGGAGGATCAGTACTGAGGGAGTGCCGCACTGTCACAGATTCAATACTGAGGGAGTGCCGCACTCTCGGAGGGTCAGTACTGAGGGAACGCCGCGCTGTGGGAGGGTCAGTACTGAGGGAGCGCCGCACTGTCGGAGGGTCAGTACTGAGGGAGTGCTGCACGGTCAGAGGGTCAGTACTGAGGGAGTGCCGCACTGTCAGAGGGTCAGTACTGGGGGAGTGCCGCACTGTCGGAGGGTCAGTACTGAGGGAGTGCAGCACTGTTGGAGGGTCAGTACTGAGGGAGTGCAGCACTGTTGGAGGGTCAGTACTGAGGGAGTGCCGCACTGTCGGAGGGTCAGTACTGAGGGAGTGCCGCACTGTCAGAGGGTCTGTACTGAGGGAGCGCCGCACTGTCGGAGGGTCAGTACTGAGGGAGCGCCGCACTGTCGGAGGGTCAGTACTGAGGGAGTGCAGCACTGTTGGAGGGTCAGTACTGAGGGAGTGCAGCACTGTTGGAGGGTCAGTACTGAGGGAGTGCCGCACTGTCAGAGGTTCAATACCGATGGAGTGCCGCAATGTCGGAGAGTCAGTACTGAGGGAGTGCCACACTATCAGAAGGTCAGTACTGAGCGAGTGCCGCACTGTTGGAGGGTCAGTACTGAGGGAGTGCTGCACTGTCGGAGGGTCAGTACTGAGGGAGTGCCGCACTGTCACAGATTCAATACTGAGGGAGTGCCGCACTCTCGGAGGGTCAGTACTGAGGGAACGCCGCGCTGTGGGAGGGTCAGTACTGAGGGAACGCCGCACTGTCGGAGGGTCAGTACTGAGGGAGTGCTGCACTGTCGGAGGGTCAGTACTGAGGGAGTGCCGCACTGTCAGTGTCAGTACTGAGGGAGCGCCGCACTGTCAGAGCGTCAGTACTGAGCGAGTGCCGCACTGTCGGAGGGTCAGTACTGAGGGAGTGCTGCACTGTCAGAGGGTCATTACTGAGGGAGTGCTGCAATGTTGGAGGGTCAGTACTGAGGGAGTGCCGCACTGTCACAGGGTCAGTACTGAGGGAGTGCCGCACAGTCGGAGGGTCAGTACTGAGGGAGTGCCGCACTGTCGGAGGGTCAGGACTGAGAGAGCTCCGCGCTGTCGGAGGGTCAGTACTGAGGGAGCGCCGCACTGTCGGAGGGTCAGTACTGAGGGAGTGCCGCACTGTCGAAGGGTCAGTACTGAGGGAGCGCCGCACTGTCGGAGGGTCAGTACTGAGGGAGAGAGCCGCACTGTCGGAGGGTCAGTACTGAGGGAGTGCCTCACTGTCGGAGGGTCAGTACTGAGGGAGTGCCGCACTGTCGGATGGTCAGTACTGAGGGAGTGCCGCACTGTCACAGATTAAATACTGAGGGAGTGCCACACTCTCGGAGGGTCAGTACTGAGGGAACGCCGTGCTGTGGGAGCGTCAGTACTGAGGGAGTGCCGCACTGTCGGATGGTCAGTACTGAGGGATTGCCGCACTGTCGGATGGTCAGTACTGAGGGAGTGTCGCACTGTCAGAGGGTCAGTGCTGAGGGAGTGCCGCACTGTCGGAGGGTCAGTACTGAGGGAGTGCTGCACTGTCGGAGGGTCAGTAATGAGGTAGAGCCGCACTGTCAGAGGGTCAGTACTGAGGGAGTGCCGCACTGTCGGAAGGTCAGTACTGAGGGAGTGCCGCACTGTCGGAGGGTCAGTACTGAGAGAGTGCCGCACTGTTGGAGGGTAAGTACTGAGGGTGTGCCGCACTGTCGGAGGGTCAGTACTGAGAGAGTGCCGCACTCTGGGAGGGACAGTACTGAGGGAGTGTCGCACTGTCAGAGGGTCAGTACTGAGGGAGTGCCACACTGTCAGATGGTCAGTACTGAGGGAGTGCCGCACTGTCGGAGAGTTAGTACTGAGGGAGTGCCGCACTGTCAGATGGTCAGTAATGAGCGAGTGCCGCACTGTCGGAGGGTCAGTACTGAGGGAGTGCTGCACTGTCGGAGGATCAGTACTGAGGGAGTGCCGCACTGTCACAGATTCAATACTGAGGGAGTGCCGCACTCTCGGAGGGTCAGTACTGAGGGAACGCCGCGCTGTGGGAGGGTCAGTACTGAGGGAGCGCCGCACTGTCGGAGGGTCAGTACTGAGGGAGTGCTGCACGGTCAGAGGGTCAGTACTGAGGGAGTGCCGCACTGTCAGAGGGTCAGTACTGGGGGAGTGCCGCACTGTCGGAGGGTCAGTACTGAGGGAGTGCAGCACTGTTGGAGGGTCAGTACTGAGGGAGTGCAGCACTGTTGGAGGGTCAGTACTGAGGGAGTGCCGCACTGTCGGAGGGTCAGTACTGAGGGAGTGCCGCACTGTCAGAGGGTCTGTACTGAGGGAGCGCCGCACTGTCGGAGGGTCAGTACTGAGGGAGCGCCGCACTGTCGGAGGGTCAGTACTGAGGGAGTGCAGCACTGTTGGAGGGTCAGTACTGAGGGAGTGCAGCACTGTTGGAGGGTCAGTACTGAGGGAGTGCCGCACTGTCAGAGGTTCAATACCGATGGAGTGCCGCAATATCGGAGAGTCAGTACTGAGGGAGTGCCACACTATCAGAAGGTCAGTACTGAGCGAGTGCCGCACTGTTGGAGGGTCAGTACTGAGGGAGTGCTGCACTGTCGGAGGATCAGTACTGAGGGAGTGCCGCACTGTCACAGATTCAATACTGAGGGAGTGCCGCACTCTCGGAGGGTCAGTACTGAGGGAACGCCGCGCTGTGGGAGGGTCAGTACTGAGGGAGCGCCGCACTGTCGGAGGGTCAGTACTGAGGGAGTGCTGCACGGTCAGAGGGTCAGTACTGAGGGAGTGCCGCACTGTCAGAGGGTCAGTACTGGGGGAGTGCCGCACTGTCGGAGGGTCAGTACTGAGGGAGTGCAGCACTGTTGGAGGGTCAGTACTGAGGGAGTGCAGCACTGTTGGAGGGTCAGTACTGAGGGAGTGCCGCACTGTCGGAGGGTCAGTACTGAGGGAGTGCCGCACTGTCAGAGGGTCTGTACTGAGGGAGCGCCGCACTGTCGGAGGGTCAGTACTGAGGGAGCGCCGCACTGTCGGAGGGTCAGTACTGAGGGAGTGCAGCACTGTTGGAGGGTCAGTACTGAGGGAGTGCAGCACTGTTGGAGGGTCAGTACTGAGGGAGTGCCGCACTGTCAGAGGTTCAATACCGATGGAGTGCCGCAATGTCGGAGAGTCAGTACTGAGGGAGTGCCACACTATCAGAAGGTCAGTACTGAGCGAGTGCCGCACTGTTGGAGGGTCAGTACTGAGGGAGTGCTGCACTGTCGGAGGGTCAGTACTGAGGGAGTGCCGCACTGTCACAGATTCAATACTGAGGGAGTGCCGCACTCTCGGAGGGTCAGTACTGAGGGAACGCCGCGCTGTGGGAGGGTCAGTACTGAGGGAGCGCCGCACTGTCGGAGGGTCAGTACTGAGGGAGTGCTGCACTGTCGGAGGGTCAGTACTGAGGGAGTGCCGCACTGTCAGTGTCAGTACTGAGGGAGCGCCGCACTGTCAGAGCGTCAGTACTGAGCGAGTGCCGCACTGTCGGAGGGTCAGTACTGAGGGAGTGCTGCACTGTCAGAGGGTCATTACTGAGGGAGTGCTGCAATGTTGGAGGGTCAGTACTGAGGGAGTGCCGCACTGTCGGAGGGTCAGTACTGAGGGAGTGCTGCACTGTCGGAGGGTCAGTAATGAGGTAGAGCCGCACTGTCAGAGGGTCAGTACTGAGGGAGTGCCGCACTGTCGGAAGGTCAGTACTGAGGGAGTGCCGCACTGTCGGAGGGTCAGTACTGAGAGAGTGCCGCACTGTTGGAGGGTAAGTACTGAGGGAGTGCCGCACTGTCGGAGGGTCAGTACTGAGAGAGTGCCGCACTCTGGGAGGGACAGTACTGAGGGAGTGTCGCACTGTCAGAGGGTCAGTACTGAGGGAGTGCCGCACTGTCAGAGGGTCAGTACTGAGGGAGTGCCGCGCTGTCGGAGGGTCAGTGCTGAAGGAGTGCTGCACTGTCAGAGGTTCAGTACTGAGGGAGTGCCGCACTGTCGGAGGGTCAGTGCTGAGGGAGTGCGGCACTGTCAGAGGTTCAGTAATGAGGGAGTGCCGCACTGTCAGATGGTCAGTACTGAGGGAGTGCAGCACTGTCGGAGAGTCAGTACTGAGGGAGAGCCACACTGTCAGATGGTCAGTACTGAGGGAGTGCCGCACTGTCGGAGAGTTAGTACTGAGGGAGTGCCGCACTGTCAGATGGTCAGTAATGAGCGAGTGCCGCACTGTCGGAGGGTCAGTACTGAGGGAGTGCTGCACTGTCGGAGGATCAGTACTGAGGGAGTGCCGCACTGTCACAGATTCAATACTGAGGGAGTGCCGCACTCTCGGAGGGTCAGTACTGAGGGAACGCCGCGCTGTGGGAGGGTCAGTACTGAGGGAGCGCTGCACTGTCAGATGGTCAGTAATGAGCGAGTGCCGCACTGTCGGAGGGTCAGTACTGAGGGAGTGCTGCACTGTCGGAGGATCAGTACTGAGGGAGTGCCGCACTGTCACAAATTCAGTACTGAGGGAGTGCCGCACTCTCGGAGGGTCAGTACTGAGGGAACGCCGCGCTGTTGGAGGGTCAGTACTGAGGGAGCGCCGCACTGTCAGAGGGTCAGTACTGAGGGAGTGCTGCACTGTCGGAGGGTCAGTACTGAGGGAGTGTCGCACTGTTGGAGGGTCAGTACTGAGGGAGCGCCGCACTGTCGGAGGGTCAGTACTGAGGGAGTGCCGCACTGTCAGAGGGTCAGTACCGATGGAGTGCCGCACTGTCGGAGGGTCAGTACTGAGGGAGTGCCGCACTGTCGGAGGGTCAGTACTGAGGGAGTGCTGCACGGTCAGAGGATCAGTACTGAGGGAGCGCCGCACTGTCAGAGGGTCAGTACTGAGGGAGTGCCGCACTGTCGGAGGGTCAGTACTGAGGGAGTGCTGCACTGTCAGAGGGTCAGTACTGAGGGAGTGTCGCACTGCTGGAGGGTCAGTACTGAGGGAGCGCCGCACTGTCGGAGGGTCAGTACTGAGGGAGTGCCGCACTGTCGGAGTGTCAGTACTGAGGGAGTGCCGCACTGTCGGAGGGTCAGTACTGAGGGAGTGCCGCACTGTCAGAGGGTCAGTACCGATGGAGTGCCGCACTGTCGGAGGGTCAGTACTGAGGGAGTGCCGCACTTTCGGAGGGTCAGTACTGAGGGAGTGCTGCACGGTCAGAGGATCAGTACTGAGGGAGCGCCGCACTGTCAGAGGGTCAGTACTGAGGGAGTGCCGCACTGTCAGAGGGTCAGTACTGAGGGAGTGCCGCACTGTCGGAGGGTCAGTACTGAGGGAGCACCGCACTGTCAGAAGGTCAGTACTGAGGGAGTGCTGCACTGTCGGAGGGTCAGTACTGAGGGAGTGCCGCACTGTCGGAGGGTCAGTACTGAGGGAGTGCTGCACTGTCGGAGGGTCAGTACTGAGGTAGCGCCGCACTGTCGGAGGGTCAGTACTGAGGGAGTGCCGCACTGTCAGAGGGTCAGTACTGAGGGAGTGCCGCACTGTCAGAGGGTCAGTACCGATGGAGTGCCGCACTGTCGGAGGGTCAGTACTGAGGGAGCGCCGCACTGTCGGAGGTTCAGTATTGAGGGAGGGCCGCACTGTTGGAGGGTCAGTACTGAGGGAACGCCGCGCTGTGGGAGGGTCAGTACTGAGGGAGCGCTGCACTGTCAGATGGTCAGTAATGAGCGAGTGCCGCACTGTCGGAGGGTCAGTACTGAGGGAGTGCTGCACTGTCGGAGGATCAGTACTGAGGGAGTGCCGCACTGTCACAAATTCAGTACTGAGGGAGTGCCGCACTCTCGGAGGGTCAGTACTGAGGGAACGCCGCGCTGTGGGAGGGTCAGTACTGAGGGAGCGCCGCACTGTCAGAGGGTCAGTACTGAGGGAGTGCCGCACTGTCGAAGGGTCAGTACTGAGGGAGTGCTGCACTGTCGGAGGGTCAGTACTGAGGGAGTGTCGCACTGTTGGAGGGTCAGTACTGAGGGAGCGCCGCACTGTCGGAGGGTCAGTACTGAGGGAGTGCCGCACTGTCAGAGGGTCAGTACCGATGGAGTGCCGCACTGTCGGAGGGTCAGTACTGAGGGAGTGCCGCACTGTCGGAGGGTCAGTACTGAGGGGGTGCTGCACGGTCAGAGGATCAGTACTGAGGGAGCGCCGCACTGTCAGAGGGTCAGTACTGAGGGAGTGCCGCACTGTCGGAGGGTCAGTACTGAGGGAGTGCTGCACTGTCAGAGGGTCAGTACTGAGGGAGTGTCGCACTGCTGGAGGGTCAGTACTGAGGGAGCGCCGCACTGTCGGAGGGTCAGTACTGAGGGAGTGCCGCACTGTCGGAGTGTCAGTACTGAGGGAGTGCCGCACTGTCGGAGGGTCAGTACTGAGGGAGTGCCGCACTGTCAGAGGGTCAGTACCGATGGAGTGCCACACTGTCGGAGGGTCAGTACTGAGGGAGTGCCGCACTTTCGGAGGGTCAGTACTGAGGGAGTGCTGCACGGTCAGAGGATCAGTACTGAGGGAGCGCCGCACTGTCAGAGGGTCAGTACTGAGGGAGTGCCGCACTGTCAGAGGGTCAGTACTGAGGGAGTGCCGCACTGTCGGAGGGTCAGTACTGAGGGAGCACCGCACTGTCAGAAGGTCAGTACTGAGGGAGTGCTGCACTGTCGGAGGGTCAGTACTGAGGGAGTGCCGCACTGTCGGAGGGTCAGTACTGAGGGAGTGCTGCACTGTCGGAGGGTCAGTACTGAGGTAGCGCCGCACTGTCGGAGGGTCAGTACTGAGGGAGTGCCGCACTGTCAGAGGGTCAGTACTGAGGGAGTGCCGCACTGTCAGAGGGTCAGTACCGATGGAGTGCCGCACTGTCGGAGGGTCAGTACTGAGGGAGCGCCGCACTGTTGGAGGGTCAGTATTGAGGGAGGGCCGCACTGTCGGAGGGTCAGTACTGAGGGAGTGCTGCACTGTCGGAGGGTCAGTACTGATGGAGTGCCGCACTGTCACAGATTCAATACTGAGGGAGTGCCGCACTGTCGGAGGGTCAGTACTGAGGGAGTGCTGCAGTGTCAGAGGGTCAGTACTGAGGGAGTGCCGCACTGTCAGAGTGTCAGCACTGAGGGAGCGCCGCACTGTCAGAGGGTCAGTACTGAGCGAGTGCCGCACTGTCGGAGGGTCAGTCATGAGGGAGTGCCGCAATGTCAGAGGGTCAGTATTGAGGGAGTGCCGCACTGTCGGAGGGTCAGTACTGAGGGAGTGCTGCACTGTCGGATGGTCAGTACTGAGGGAGTGCCACACTGTCGGAGGGTCAGTACTGAGGGAGTGCCGCACTGTCGGATGGTCAGTACTGAGGGAGTGCCGCACTGTCAGAGGGTCAGTACTGAGCGAGTGCCGCACTGTCGGAGGGTCAGTACTGTGGGAGTGCTGCACTGTCAGAGGGTCAGTACTGAGGGAGTGCCGCGCTGTCGGAGGGTCAGTACTGAGGGAGTGCCGCACTGTCGGAGGGTCAGTACCGATGGAGTGCCGCACTGTCGGAGGGTCAGTAATGAGGGATTGCCGCACTGTCAGAGGGTCAGTACTGAGGGAGTGCCGCACTGTCGGAGGGACAGTACTGAGGAAGGGCCGCACTGTCAGAGGGTCAGTGCCGATGGAGTGCCGCACTGTCGGAAGGTCAGTACTGAGGGAGCGCCGCACTGTCGGAGGGTCAGTACTGAGGGAGGGCCGCACTGTCGGAGGGTCAGTACTGAGGGAGTGCTGCACTGTCGGAGGGTCAATACTGAGGGAGTGCCGCACTGTCACAGATTAAATACTGAGGGAGTGCCACACTCTCGGAGGGTCAGTACTGAGGGAACGCCGTGCTGTGGGAGCGTCAGTACTGAGGGAGTGCCGCACTGTCGGATGGTCAGTACTGAGGGATTGCCGCACTGTCGGATGGCCAGTACTGAGGGAGTGTCGCACTGTCAGAGGGTCAGTGCTGAGGGAGTGCCGCACTGTCAGAGGGTCAGTACTGAGGGAGTGCCGCACTGTCGGAGGGTCAGTACTGAGGGAGTGCCGCACGGTCGGAGGGTCAGTACTGAGAGAGTGCCGCACTGTTGGAGGGTAAGTACTGAGGGAGTGCCGCACTGTCGGAGGGTCAGTACTGAGAGAGTGCCGCACTCTGGGAGGGACAGTACTGAGGGAGTGTCGCACTGTCAGAGGGTCAGTACTGAGGGAGTGCCGCACTGTCAGAGGGTCAGTACTGAGGGAGTGCCGCGCTGTCGGAGGGTCAGTGCTGAAGGAGTGCTGCACTGTCAGAGGTTCAGTACTGAGGGAGTGCCGCACTGTCGGAGGGTCAGTGCTGAGGGAGTGCGGCACTGTCAGAGGTTCAGTAATGAGGGAGTGCCGCACTGTCAGATGGTCAGTACTGAGGGAGTGCAGCACTGTCGGAGAGTCAGTACTGAGGGAGAGCCACACTGTCAGATGGTCAGTACTGAGGGAGTGCCGCACTGTCGGAGAGTTAGTACTGAGGGAGTGCCGCACTGTCAGATGGTCAGTAATGAGCGAGTGCCGCACTGTCGGAGGGTCAGTACTGAGGGAGTGCTGCACTGTCGGAGGATCAGTACTGAGGGAGTGCCGCACTGTCACAGATTCAATACTGAGGGAGTGCCGCACTCTCGGAGGGTCAGTACTGAGGGAACGCCGCGCTGTGGGAGGGTCAGTACTGAGGGAGCGCCGCACTGTCGGAGGGTCAGTACTGAGGGAGTGCTGCACGGTCAGAGGGTCAGTACTGAGGGAGTGCCGCACTGTCAGAGGGTCAGTACTGGGGGAGTGCCGCACTGTCGGAGGGTCAGTACTGAGGGAGTGCAGCACTGTTGGAGGGTCAGTACTGAGGGAGTGCAGCACTGTTGGAGGGTCAGTACTGAGGGAGTGCCGCACTGTCGGAGGGTCAGTACTGAGGGAGTGCCGCACTGTCAGAGGGTCTGTACTGAGGGAGCGCCGCACTGTCGGAGGGTCAGTACTGAGGGAGCGCCGCACTGTCGGAGGGTCAGTACTGAGGGAGTGCAGCACTGTTGGAGGGTCAGTACTGAGGGAGTGCAGCACTGTTGGAGGGTCAGTACTGAGGGAGTGCCGCACTGTCAGAGGTTCAATACCGATGGAGTGCCGCAATGTCGGAGAGTCAGTACTGAGGGAGTGCCACACTATCAGAAGGTCAGTACTGAGCGAGTGCCGCACTGTTGGAGGGTCAGTACTGAGGGAGTGCTGCACTGTCGGAGGGTCAGTACTGAGGGAGTGCCGCACTGTCACAGATTCAATACTGAGGGAGTGCCGCACTCTCGGAGGGTCAGTACTGAGGGAACGCCGCGCTGTGGGAGGGTCAGTACTGAGGGAGCGCCGCACTGTCGGAGGGTCAGTACTGAGGGAGTGCTGCACTGTCGGAGGGTCAGTACTGAGGGAGTGCCGCACTGTCAGTGTCAGTACTGAGGGAGCGCCGCACTGTCAGAGCGTCAGTACTGAGCGAGTGCCGCACTGTCGGAGGATCAGTACTGAGGGAGTGCTGCACTGTCAGAGGGTCATTACTGAGGGAGTGCTGCAATGTTGGAGGGTCAGTACTGAGGGAGTGCCGCACTGTCACAGGGTCAGTACTGAGGGAGTGCCGCACAGTCGGAGGGTCAGTACTGAGGGAGTGCCGCACTGTCGGAGGGTCAGGACTGAGAGAGCTCCGCGCTGTCGGAGGGTCAGTACTGAGGGAGCGCCGCACTGTCGGAGGGTCAGTACTGAGGGAGTGCCGCACTGTCGAAGGGTCAGTACTGAGGGAGCGCCGCACTGTCGGAGGGTCAGTACTGAGGGAGAGAGCCGCACTGTCGGAGGGTCAGTACTGAGGGAGTGCCACACTGTCGGAGGGTCAGTACTGAGGGAGTGCCGCACTGTCGGATGGTCAGTACTGAGGGAGTGCCGCACTGTCACAGATTAAATACTGAGGGAGTGCCACACTCTCGGAGGGTCAGTACTGAGGGAACGCCGTGCTGTGGGAGCGTCAGTACTGAGGGAGTGCCGCACTGTCGGATGGTCAGTACTGAGGGATTGCCGCACTGTCGGATGGTCAGTACTGAGGGAGTGTCGCACTGTCAGAGGGTCAGTGCTGAGGGAGTGCCGCACTGTCGGAGGGTCAGTACTGAGGGAGTGCTGCACTGTCGGAGGGTCAGTAATGAGGTAGAGCCGCACTGTCAGAGGGTCAGTACTGAGGGAGTGCCACACTGTCGGAAGGTCAGTACTGAGGGAGTGCCGCACTGTCGGAGGGTCAGTACTGAGAGAGTGCCGCACTGTTGGAGGGTAAGTACTGAGGGTGTGCCGCACTGTCGGAGGGTCAGTACTGAGAGAGTGCCGCACTCTGGGAGGGACAGTACTGAGGGAGTGTCGCACTGTCAGAGGGTCAGTACTGAGGGAGTGCCACACTGTCAGATGGTCAGTACTGAGGGAGTGCCGCACTGTCGGAGAGTTAGTACTGAGGGAGTGCCGCACTGTCAGATGGTCAGTAATGAGCGAGTGCCGCACTGTCGGAGGGTCAGTACTGAGGGAGTGCTGCACTGTCGGAGGATCAGTACTGAGGGAGTGCCGCACTGTCACAGATTCAATACTGAGGGAGTGCCGCACTCTCGGAGGGTCAGTACTGAGGGAACGCCGCGCTGTGGGAGGGTCAGTACTGAGGGAGCGCCGCACTGTCGGAGGGTCAGTACTGAGGGAGTGCTGCACGGTCAGAGGGTCAGTACTGAGGGAGTGCCGCACTGTCAGAGGGTCAGTACTGGGGGAGTGCCGCACTGTCGGAGGGTCAGTACTGAGGGAGTGCAGCACTGTTGGAGGGTCAGTACTGAGGGAGTGCAGCACTGTTGGAGGGTCAGTACTGAGGGAGTGCCGCACTGTCGGAGGGTCAGTACTGAGGGAGTGCCGCACTGTCAGAGGGTCTGTACTGAGGGAGCGCCGCACTGTCGGAGGGTCAGTACTGAGGGAGCGCCGCACTGTCGGAGGGTCAGTACTGAGGGAGTGCAGCACTGTTGGAGGGTCAGTACTGAGGGAGTGCAGCACTGTTGGAGGGTCAGTACTGAGGGAGTGCCGCACTGTCAGAGGTTCAATACCGATGGAGTGCCGCAATATCGGAGAGTCAGTACTGAGGGAGTGCCACACTATCAGAAGGTCAGTACTGAGCGAGTGCCGCACTGTTGGAGGGTCAGTACTGAGGGAGTGCTGCACTGTCGGAGGATCAGTACTGAGGGAGTGCCGCACTGTCACAGATTCAATACTGAGGGAGTGCCGCACTCTCGGAGGGTCAGTACTGAGGGAACGCCGCGCTGTGGGAGGGTCAGTACTGAGGGAGCGCCGCACTGTCGGAGGGTCAGTACTGAGGGAGTGCTGCACGGTCAGAGGGTCAGTACTGAGGGAGTGCCGCACTGTCAGAGGGTCAGTACTGGGGGAGTGCCGCACTGTCGGAGGGTCAGTACTGAGGGAGTGCAGCACTGTTGGAGGGTCAGTACTGAGGGAGTGCAGCACTGTTGGAGGGTCAGTACTGAGGGAGTGCCGCACTGTCGGAGGGTCAGTACTGAGGGAGTGCCGCACTGTCAGAGGGTCTGTACTGAGGGAGCGCCGCACTGTCGGAGGGTCAGTACTGAGGGAGCGCCGCACTGTCGGAGGGTCAGTACTGAGGGAGTGCAGCACTGTTGGAGGGTCAGTACTGAGGGAGTGCAGCACTGTTGGAGGGTCAGTACTGAGGGAGTGCCGCACTGTCAGAGGTTCAATACCGATGGAGTGCCGCAATGTCGGAGAGTCAGTACTGAGGGAGTGCCACACTATCAGAAGGTCAGTACTGAGCGAGTGCCGCACTGTTGGAGGGTCAGTACTGAGGGAGTGCTGCACTGTCGGAGGGTCAGTACTGAGGGAGTGCCGCACTGTCACAGATTCAATACTGAGGGAGTGCCGCACTCTCGGAGGGTCAGTACTGAGGGAACGCCGCGCTGTGGGAGGGTCAGTACTGAGGGAGCGCCGCACTGTCGGAGGGTCAGTACTGAGGGAGTGCTGCACTGTCGGAGGGTCAGTACTGAGGGAGTGCCGCACTGTCAGTGTCAGTACTGAGGGAGCGCCGCACTGTCAGAGCGTCAGTACTGAGCGAGTGCCGCACTGTCGGAGGGTCAGTACTGAGGGAGTGCTGCACTGTCAGAGGGTCATTACTGAGGGAGTGCTGCAATGTTGGAGGGTCAGTACTGAGGGAGTGCCGCACTGTCACAGGGTCAGTACTGAGGGAGTGCCGCACAGTCGGAGGGTCAGTACTGAGGGAGTGCCGCACTGTCGGAGGGTCAGGACTGAGAGAGCTCCGCGCTGTCGGAGGGTCAGTACTGAGGGAGCGCCGCACTGTCGGAGGGTCAGTACTGAGTGAGTGCCGCACTGTCGAAGGGTCAGTACTGAGGGAGCGCCGCACTGTCGAAGGGTCAGTACTGAGGGAGCGCCGCACTGTCGGAGGGTCAGTACTGAGGGAGAGAGCCGCACTGTCGGAGGGTCAGTACTGAGGGAGAGCCGCACTGTCGAAGGGTCAGTACTGAGGGACAGCCGCACTGTAGGAGGGTCAGTACTGAGGGAGTGCTGCACTGTCGAAGGGTCAGTACTGAGGGAGTGCCGCACTGTCAGATGGTCAGTACTGAGGGAGTGCCGCACTGTCGGAGGGTCAGTACTGAGGGAGCGCCGTGCTGTAGGAGGTTCAGTACTGAGAGAGTGCCTCACTGTCGGAGGGTCAGTACTGAGGGAGTGCCGTGCTGTAGGAGGTTCAGTACTGAGGGAGCACCGCGCTGTCGGAGGTTCAGTACTGAGGGAGCGCCGTGCTGTTGAAGGGTCAGTACTGAGGGAGCGCCGCGCTGTCGGATGGTCAGTACTGAGGGAGTGCCGCACTGTCGGAGGGTCAGAACTGTGGGAGCGCCGCACTGTCGGACGGTCAGTGCTGAGGGAGCGCCGCACTGTCGGAGGGTCAGTACTGAGGGAGAGCCACACTGTCGGAGGGTCAGTACTGAGGGAGTGCCGCACTGTCGGAGGGTCAGTACTGAGGGAGCACCGCACTGTCGGAGGGTCAGTACTGAGGGAGTGCCGCACTGTCGGAGGGTCAGTACTGAGGGAGCGCCGCGCTGTCGGAGGGTTAGTATTGAGGGAGTGCCGCATTGTTGGAGGGTCAGTGCTGAGGGAGTGCCGCACTGTCGGAGGGTCAGTACTGAGGGAGTGCCGCACTGTCAGAGGATCAGTACTGAGGGAGCGCCGCACTGTCAGAGGGTCAGTACTGAGGGAGTGCCGCACTGTCGGAGGGTCAGTACTGAGGGAGTGCCGCACTGTCGGAAGGTCAGTACTGAGGGAGTGCTGCAATGTCCGAGGGTCAGTACTGAGGGAGTGCCACACTGTCGGAGGGTCAGTACAGAGGGAGTGCCGCACTGTCAGAGGGTCAGTACTGAGGGAGCGCCGCACTGTCGGAGAGTCAGTACTGAGGGAGCGCCGTACTGTCAGAGTGTCAGTACTGAGGGAGTGCCGCACTGTCGGAGGGTCAGTACTGAGGGAGCGCTGCACTGTCAGAGGGTCAGTACTGAGGGAGTGCCGCACTGTCGGAGGGTCAGTACTGAGGGAGTGCCGCACTGTCGGAGGGTCAGTACTGAGGGAGTGCCGCACTGTCAGAGGGTCTGTACTGAGGGTGTGCCGCACTGTCGGAGGGTCAGTACTGAGGGAGTGCCGCACTGTCGGAGGGTCAGTACTGAGGGAGTGCCGCACTGTCGGTGGGTCAGTACTGAGGGAGTGCCGCACTGTCGGAGGGTCAGTACTGAGGGAGTGCCGCACTGTTGGAGGGTCAGTACTGAGGGAGTGCCGCATTGTCGGAGGGTCAGTACTGAGGGAGTGCCGCACTGTCAGAGGGTCTGTACTGAGGGAGCGCCGCACTGTCGGAGGGTCAGTACTGAGGGAGCGCCGCACTGTCAGAGGGTCTGTACTGAGGGAGCGCCGCACTGTCGGAGGGTCAGTACTGAGGGAGTTCAGCACTGTCGGAGGGTTAGCGAGCGGGTGCCGCACTGTTTGGGAGGGTTGGTGAGGGAGGCTGAGCTCTCTTTGGAGTGTCTGTCTGCTGCTCATTCCGTCCCTCAGCCTGTTCCACAAGAGCAGGAAGATGTCCATTCAGCCCCTCGATTCTGTTCCGGCGTTCGGTGCAATGTTCCCCTCAGGCCGATCTGAAGATGGGGGATAATGGCTTTGGTTGACCCGGGGGTGGGGACGAGGATGTTGATGGCCAATCAAGGGCAGACCTGGAAGGAGGCGGTGTTCAGCAAAGAGCAGCGGACCAACGGCGTCACGAGGAAGTGGTGCGTGAGTACGGGGGAGCTCGCCGGGGTGAAGGGGGACTCCGCGCCGGCGCCGCAGCCGGAGCTGGAGCCGGAGCCTCCCGCACGGCACCTGGGCCACTCACACGCAGAGCGGGCGAGGCCCAGGCTTCACTCTCGGCCTAGTGACTCAGTTGGCCAATCTCACTTCCCGTGTGGTACTGACTGCAACTGACATAGAGCAGGCAAGGCCCAGGCTTCATTCTCGGCCTAGTGACTCAGTTGGCCAATCTCACGTCCCGTGTGGTACTGACTCCCACAGGAACAGAGCAGGCAAGGCCCATGCTTCACTCTCGGCCTAGTGACTCAGTTGGCCAATCTCACACCCCATGTGGTACTGACTCCAACTGACATAGAGCAGGCAATGCCCAGGCTTCATTCTCGGCCTAGTGACTCAGTTGGCCAATTTCACGTCCCGTGTGGTACTGACTGCAACTGACACAGAGCAGGCAAGGCTCAGGCTTCATTCTTGGCCTAGTGACTCAGTTGGCCAATCTCACGCCCCGTGTAGTACTGACTCCCACAGGAATAGAGCAGGCAATGCCCAGGCTTCATTCTCGGCCTAGTGACTCAGTTGGCCAATCTCACGTCCCGTGTGGTACTGACTGCAACTGACACAGAGCAGGCAATGCTCAGGCTTCATTCTCGGCCTAGAGACTCAGTTGGCCAATCTCACGCCCCGTGTGGTACTGACTCCCACAGGAACAGAGCAGGCAAGGCCCAGGCTTCATTCTCGGCCTAGTGACTCAGTTGGCCAATCTCACGCCTCCTGTGGTACTGACTGCAACTGACATAGAGCAGGCAAGTCTCAGGCTTCATTCTCGGCCTAGTGACTCAGTTGGCCAATCTCACGCCCCATGTAGTACTGACTCCCACAGGAACAGAGCAGGCAAGGCCCAGGCTTCATTCTCGGCCTAGTGACTCAGTTGGCCAATCTCACACCCCGTGTGGTACTGACTCCAACAGACACAGAGCAGGCAAGGCCCAGGCTTCATTCTCGGCCTAGTGACTCAGTTGGCCAACCTCACACCTGTGTAGTACTGATCCCCACAGGCACAGAGCAGACAAGCCTCAGGCTTCATTCTCAGCCTAGTGACTCAGTTGGCCTATATCACAACCTGCGTGGTACTGACTCCAACTGACATAGAGCAGGCAAGGCCCAGGCTTCATTCTCGGCCTAGTGACTCAGTTGGCCTATATCACAACCTGCGTGGTACTGACTCCAACTGACATAGAGCAGGCAAGGCCCAGGCTTCATTCTCGGCCTAGTGACTCAGTTGGCCAATCTCACATCCCATGTGGTACTGACTCCAACTGACATAGAGCAGGCAAGGCCCAGGCTTCATTCTCGGCCTAGTGACTCAGTTGGCCAATCTCACACCCCATGTGGTACTGACTCCAACAGACACAGAGCAGGCAATGCTCAGGCTTCATTCTTGGCCTAGTGACTCAGTTGGCCAATCTCACACCTCGTGTAGTACGGATCCCCACAGGCACAGAGCAGGCAAGGCTCAGGCTTCATTCTCGGCCTAGTGACTCAGTTGTCCAATCTCACGCCCCATGTAATACTCAGTCCCACAGGCACAGAACAGGCAAGGCCCAGGCTTCATTCTTGGCCTAGTGACTCAGTTGGCTAATCTCCCCCCCCCCCCCCGCCGTGTGGTACTGAGTCCCACAGGCACAGAGAAGGAGAGGCCCAGAACCCATCCTCGGCCTTGATCTGAGTTAGCTTGATCTCACACCCGGGTGTGCGGCACTGAGTGCAAAGACAATAGACCTCATGAGTGCCGGGAACCAATTGTGTTGCCCTTAGAGTTGAGGGGGCAGAGCAGGTGGCAATCAATGAAGCCACCTTGGGATACATTCAACCAGAGTTGTGATTTCCACATCCCCTCCCCATTCCCCACACCCCCACACCTGCCAAGCCGGGCCTACTTGTATCTCCAGTCCTACAACAAATTGACTAGAAAGAGGGTCCAGGGGTTAAAGGTTGTGTGCATATGAACAGCGGGTGTAAAACGTCTCAATTCTTTGACTAATGATGCTTTTCTCACCTCCCCCACCACCACCTCCCTCCCTCGCATTCCCTTCAGGCTTTTGGACAATTGCCCAAGTTCCAAGATGGCGACTTTGTACTGGTCCAGTCCAACACCATCCTTCGCTACCTTGCCCACCAGCACAGTAAGTACATGGCAAAATCCGCGCACTCCTTCAGCCTAATATACAGGCCTAAAGTAACATATCATCTATATACACGTTAATGTATACCTGACTAGCTGAAGCCTGAGGCCTTGACATTTGTAATAAGCCTGATGTTTCCCCAGTTGACTAATGTCTGCAGCCCACAGATCCCAACTGGGTGAAAGTTGGGGGTTACCTGACTCGCCAAAACACCTGGCCTACTGTTCCCGATCAGCTAAACTCTGAGACCCACTACGACTGGCTGAAGCCTGAGTCCTACTGTTCCCCACAGGCTGAAGCCTGAGGCCTACTGTTCCCCACTGGCTGAAGCCTGAGGCCTATGGTTCCTAACTGGCTGAAGCTTGAGGCCCACTGTTCCTAACTGGCTGAAGCCTGAGGCCTATGGTTCCTAACTGGCTGAAGCTTGAGGCCCACTGTTCCTAACTGGCTGAAGCCTGAGGCCTATGGTTCCGAACTGGCTAAAACCGGAGGCCCACTGTTCCTTACTGGCTGAAGCTTAAGGCTTACTGTTCCTAACTGGCTAAAACCCGAGGCCCGCTGTTCCTAACTGGCTGAAGCCTGAGGCCTACTGTTCCTAACTGGAAGAAGCCTGAGGCCTATGGTTCCTAACTGGCTAAAACTGGTGGCCCACTGTTCCTCATTGGCTGAAGCTTGAGGCCCACTGTTCCTTACTGGCTGAAGCCTGAGGCCCACTGCTCCTTACTGGCTGAAGCCTGAGGCCCACTGTTCCTTACTGGCTGACACCTGGGGCCTACAATTCCTCACTGGCTGAAGCCTGAGGCCTACAGTTCCTCACTGGCTGAAGCCTGAGGCCTACTGTTCCTAATTGGCTGAAGTCTGAGGCCTAATGTTCCTAACTGGCTGAAGCCTGAGGCCTACTGTTCCTAACTGGCTGAAGTCTGAGGCCTACTGTTCCTAACTGGCTGAAGTCTGAGGCCTAATGTTCCTAACTGGCTGAAGCCTGAGGCCTACTGTTCCTAACTGGCTGAAGCCTGAGGCCTAATGTTCCTAACTGGCTGAAGTCTGAGGCCTAATGTTCCTAACTGGCTGAAGCCTGAGGCCTACTGTTCCTAACTGGCTGAAGTCTGAGGCCCACTGTTCCCCACTGACTGAAGCCTGAGGCCTACGGTTCCAAACTGGCTGAAGCCTGAGGCCTAATGTCCCTAACTGGCTGAGGGCTGGGGCCGGCTGTGTTCTATGCTGCTCAATCGACTCGTGGTTAAGACAAACATCCTGGTATTTCCATTGCTCAAGATCTGTATGGAAAGGACATGAAGGAGGCCACACTGATCGACATGGTGAATGATGGAGAACTGCATGTCAAGTATGGGATACTCATCTTCAGAAGAATATGTGAGTCACTCGTTAGACTGGACCCCTTCAACGTGAATGCAACTTCCATGGGTGTGAATGTTGGGGATTGGGGGCCGCATTAGGGAGGGAGGGTGTGTGTGTGGATTAGGGAGGGGGTGAGGGGACGTGTGGGGACCAGGATAGGGAGGGGGGCTGCAGTTACTACACAAGGTATTGAAGCTGTGCTCAGGTTCCAGTCTCCGGTGTAAATGCGTTCACTCATTCGGAGCTCAAAATCTGGAAACAATGAGGCAGAGACATGAGGAGATTAACCAGAGCGCCAGAGGGCGGACACCTTCCAATATGTGGAGGATAGACAGAACACTGACCCTCCGACAGTGAGGCACTCCCTCAGTACTGACCCTCCGACAGTGCAGCTCTCCCTCAGCACTGACCCTCCGACAGTGCAGCACTCCCTCAGTACTGACCCTCTGACAGTGCGGGGCTCCCTCAGTACTGACCCTCTGATAGTGCAGCACTCCCTCAGAACTGACCCTCCGACACTGCGGCACTCCCTCAGTACTGACCCTCCGACAGTGCGGCACTCCCTCAGTACTGACCCACCGACAGTGCGGCTCGCCCTCACTACTGACCCTCCGACAGTGCGGCACTCCCTCAGTACTGACCATCCGACAGTGCGGCACTCCCTCAGCACTGATCCTCCGACAGTGCGGCACTCCCTCAGTACTGACCATCCGACAGTGCGGCACTCCCTCAGCACTGATCCTCCGACAGTGCGGCACTCCCTCAGTACTGACCATCCGACAGTGTGGCACTCCCTCACTACTGTCCCTCCGACAGTGCGGCACTCCCTCAGTACTGACCCTCCGACAGTGCAGCTCTCCCTCACTACTGACCCTCCGACAGTGCGGCACTCCCTCAGTACTGACCCTCCGACAGTGCGGCACTCCCTCAGTACAGACCCTCCGACAGTGCGGCACTCCCTCAGTACAGACCCTCCGACAGTGCGGCACTCCCTCAGTACAGACCCTCCGACAGTGCAGCACTCCCTCAGCACTGACCCTCCGACAGTGCAGCACACTCTCAGTACTGATTCACGTACAAACATGCTAACAATTTATCTTTACATTATACACACAGGAGACTGGGAAAGATGCTTTCATCAAGAACATCCCAGCTGAACTGAATCCCTTCGAAAACATGCTGGCCAAAAATAATGGAGGGAAGGATTTCCTTGTGGGGAAAAAGGTACATGACCCAGGGAGGTCTACACTGTATCTGACCCGTGCTGTACCTGCCCTGGGAGCGCTCGATGCTGACACTGGGTATAAAGTGGGGGAGGGACACACTGTCAGGGTAATGTAGAGGGAGCTCTACACTGTATCTAACACGTGCTGTACCTGCCCTGGGAGCGCTCGATGCTGACACTGTGTATAAAGTGGGGGGAGGGACACACTGTCAGGGTAATGTAGAGAGAGATCTACACTGTATCTAACCCGTGCTGAACCTGCCCTGGGAGCGCTCGATGCTGACACTGGGTATAAAGTGGGAGGAGGGACACACTGTCAGGGTAATGTAGAGGGAGCTCTACACTGTATCTAACCCGTGCTGTACCTGCCCTGGGAGCGCTCGATGCTGACACTGGGTATAAAGTGGAAGAGACACACTGTCAGGGTAATGTAGAGGGAGCTCTACACTGTATCTAACCCGTGCTGTATCTGCCCTGGGAGCGCTCGATGCTGACACTGGGTATAAAGTGGGGGAGGGACACACTGTCAGGGTAATGTAGAGGGAGCTCTACACTGTATCTAACCCGTGCTGTACCTGCCCTGGGAGCGCTCGATGCTGACACTGGGTATAAAGTGGAAGAGACACACTGTCAGGGTAATGTAGAGGGAGCTCTACACTGTATCTAACCCGTGTTGTACCTGCCCTGGGAGCGCTCGATGCTGACACTGGGTATAAAGTGGGAGGGACACACTGTCAGGGTAATGTAGAGGGAGATCTACACTGTATCTAACCCGTGCTGTACCTGCCCTGGGAGCGCTCGATGCTGACACTCGGTATAAAGTGGGAGGGACACACTGTCAGGGTAATGTAGAGGGAGCTCTACACTGTATCTAACCCGTGCTGTACCTGCCCTGGGAGCGCTCGATGCTGACACTCACTAACTCTCCCTCCCTCTCTCTCTCCGTAGATCTCTTACGCTGACTATAACCTGGTTGACATGCTCTCTAACCTCGAGGTGCTGTCTCCGGGTTGCCTGAATTCCACACCGTTGCTCAAGGCCTACGTGGACCGTGTCCTCTCCAGGCCTAAACTCAAGGCTTACCTGGAATCCGACGCTCACAAGAAACTCCCCATCAACGGGAACGGGAAGCAGTGAGCACGAGGGAGAGGCCTCAGCGCAGAGAGAGAGAGAGGCCCAGGCCCCCAGAACCAGGCCCAGCTAGGCCTCATCGACCTTCGACCCCTTACGCTGCTCTTCTCCATAGCTGGATGTCTCCGTGGTTACCACGGGTATTTCTGGGCCAAAATAAACCTTCTGGAAACATTTCCACTCTTATCTGGTGCTTTCTTTATTGTTTGTCACATTCCTTTCTCACTCTCGTTCTCCCCCACGCACGGTCTCTCTCTGTCTCTCTCTCTCTCTCTCTGCCTCACACAGGCCGAGACTCAATCCCATCAACCTGGGCTCCACATGGTGACAGAACCTTGCTCAACGGGTCATTCCCTCCACAGCAAGTTGCGCAATGGTCGTGTGCGTGTGTGTGTGTGTGAGGTGACTCCTCCATAATAGTCTTCCTGTCCCTATGTCAATCCTCATCTCTGTCACCTACCCCAGTCCCTACACCCCTCCCTATCTCTGTAACCTCCTCCAGCCCCTACACCCCTCCCTATCTCTGTCACCTCCTCCAGCCCCTACACCCCTCCCTATCTCTGTCACCTCCTCCAGCCCCTACACCCCTCCCTATCTCTGTAACCTACTCCAGCCCCTACACCCCTCCCTATCTCTGTAACCTCCTCCAGCCCCTACATCCCTCCCTATCTCTGTAACCTCCTCCAGCCCCTACACCCCTCCCTATCTCTGTAACCCCCTCCAGCCCCTACACCACTCCGTATCCCTGTAACCTTCTCCAGCCCCTACACCCTCCCTATCACTGTAACCTCCTCCAGTCCCTACACCCCTCCCTATCTCTGTAACCTCCTCCAGCACCTACAACCCTCCCTATCCCTGTAACCTCCTCCAGCCTCTACACCCCTCCCTATCTCTGTAACCTCCTCCAGCCCCTACACCCCTCCCTATCTCTGTAACCTCCTCCAGCCCCTACACCCCTCCCTATCTCTGTAACCTCCTCCAGCCCCTACACCCCTCCCTATCTCTGTAACCTCCTCCAGCCCCTACACCCCTCCCTATCTCTGTAACCTCCTCCAGCCCCTACACCCCTCCCTATCTCTGTAACCTCCTCCAGCCCCTACACCCCTCCCTATCTCTGTAACCTCCTCCAGCCACTACACACCTCCCTATCTCTGTAACCACCTCCAGCACCTACAACCCTCCCTATCTCTGTAACCTCCTCCAGCCCCTACACCCCTCCCTATCTCTGTAACCCTCCTACGACCCTCCGACATCTCTGCGCTCCCTTAATTCCGGCCTCTTGACCATCTCCCCGAATTTAATCACTCCGCCATTGGCGGCCGTGCCTTCAGCTGCCTGGGGGAGGGGTCCTGAGCTCTGGAATTCCCTCCCTAAACCTCTCCGATTCTCTCTCTCTCTCTCTCTCTCTCTCTCTATCACCTCCGTTAAGATTCTCCTCGAAACCTGCCGCTCTCTGCGGCTCAGTGGTTGTTGGGGGGGTAAGGTCAAAGTTCCCTCTGAGAGCAGCTCCTGCTCAGTAATTGGTGATGTTTTACGATGTTAACATGTCTGTATAAAGAGGAGCAGCTCCGCCGCTCTCCACAATAGGGAGGAGGGGCACATTCAGAATGGGACAGGCCCAGCTGGGAACATCACACACCGAGGGAATCAAGGGGCAAGTAAGCCCTGGCAGGCTTGGCTTATCCAGCCCTCCCCGGGCAGAGGGTGCATCGGGGGGAAGGTCAGGTGTGTGTGCGAGGGGTGAATCATTCATGAGGGTGGGCTAAAGCCTTCACGTGGTCCCTTCCATCAAAGGGGGCAGTAACTGTGCAGAACGCACAGATTGTGGAGCGTGTCAGGTTTCGCAGGGTGGCAAGGAACCCCTTTGGGCACTGGCTTCGGGCATCGGGTGTCGCCTCCCGAGAACGGGCCCCTCAGGTAGGCCGGGAGTAGGGATTAGTGATCACAACATCGGGAAGGTCACGAGGAGTTGGAGGGGGGGAGCGGGTCTGGGGGACGGAGCGGGGCCCACGGGTTGGAGTCTTCAATCCGAAGCGGACAAGGGAGGGGTGAGGGGTGTGTCAGAGAGGGGAGGGTGGGATTGAGAGAGGATGAGCAAAAAGGTAGGGCAGTGAAGAGTCGCAGGCGGATGTTGAAGGAATGGAGTCAGGCCATGGTGGTAATCTGGGTACACAGGCGACAGGTGGTGGGGCAAAGCTCTGTCCGAGCTCCCGAACTGTGCAAGTATAACCAGTTTGGGGAAAGCACCCTGAAGGATGAGCAGTTGGAGAAGGGGGTAAGGGCTGAGGGAATGTTACACAGACGGCAGGGAGGGAGAACCGGGTGAGAGGCAAACCACATTCCACAAAGGGAAATCAGCGATATTACAGTCCGGACACCGGCAGGAGAGCTACACAATACAGGGAGCTCTACACTGTATCTAACCCGTGCTGTACCTGCCCTGGGAGCGCTCGATGCTGACACTGGGTATAAAGTGGGAGGGACACACTGTCAGGGTAATGTAGAGGGAGCTCTACACTGTATCTAACCCGTGCTGTACATGCCCTGGGAGCGCTCGATGCTGACACTGGGTATAAAGTGGGGGGAGGGACACACTGTCAGGGTAATGTAGAGGGAGATCTACACTGTATCTAACCCGTGCTGTACCTGCCCTGCGAGCGCTCGATGCTGACACTGGGTATAAAGTGGGAGGGACACACTGTCAGGGTAATGTAGAGGGAGCTCTACACTGTATCTAACCCGTGCTGTACCTGCCCTGGGAGCGCTCGATGCTGACACTGGGTATAAAGTGGGAGGGACACACTGTCAGGGTAACGTAGAGGGAGCTCTACACTGTATCTAACCCGTGCTGTACCTGCCCTGGGAGCGCTCGATGCTGACACTGGGTATAAAGTGGGGGAGACACACTGTCAGGGTAATGTAGAGGGAGCTCTACACTGTATCTAACCCGTGCTGTACCTGCCCTGGGAGCGCTCGATGCTGACACTGGGTATAAAGTGGGGGAGGGACACACTGTCAGGGTAATGTAGAGGGAGCTCTACACTGTATCTAACCCGTGCTGTACCTGCCCTGGGAGCGCTCGATGCTGACACTGGGTATAAAGTGGGAGGGACACACTGTCAGGGTAATGTAGAGGGAGCTCTACACTGTATCTAACCCGTGCTATACCTGCCCTGGGAGCACTCGATGCTGACACTGGGTATAAAGTAGAGTTGTAATCCCCTCCCACCTGTTAATTTTTAGAAATTACCCATTTAATAGTTGACAGCGACCGATTTGCAAAAGGTTTGCTAGTGGAATTGCCGATAGAATTGATTTATTATCAATCATTGCACAGCCCCTCAACCCTCAGCCCCTCAGCCCTCAGACCCTCGAGCCTGTCACACAGGAACAGGAGGAGGAATCGGGACCTGGAGCGGGAGGGAGACTGCGCCAAGGTACAGGCAGAGGAGGAGCAGCCTCTGGCTGCCCTGTGAGGTACAGGCGGAGAAGGATTAGCCTCTGGCTGCCCTGTGAGGTACAGGCGGGAGGAGGAACAGCCTCTGGCTGCCCTGTGAGGTACAGGCGGGAGGAGGAACATCCTCTGGCTGCCCTGTGATGTACAGGCGGGAGGAGGAACAGCCTCTGGCTGCCCTGTGACGTACAGGCGGGAGGAGGAACACCCTCTGGCTGCCCTGTGAGGTACAGGCGGGAGGAGGAACACCCTCTGGCTGCCCTGTGAGGTACAGGCGGGAGGAGGAACAGCCTCTGGCTGCCCTGTGAGGTACAGGCGGGAGGAGGAACAGCCTCTGGCTGCCCTGTGAGGTACAGGCGGGAGAAGGATTAGCCTCTGGCTGCCCTGTGAGGTACAGGCGGGAGGAGGAACAGCCTCTGGCTGCCCTGTGAGGTACAGGCGGGAGGAGGAACATCCTCTGGCTGCCCTGTGACGTACAGGCGGGAGGAGGAACAGCCTCTGGCTGCCCTGTGACGTACAGGCGGGAGGAGGAACAGCCTCTGGCTGCCCTGTGAGGTACAGGTGGAGAAGGAGCCGCCTCTGGCTGCCCTGTGAGGTACAGGTGGAGAAGGAGCCGCCTCTGGCTGCCCTGTGAGGTACAGGCGGGAGGAGGAACAGCCTCTGGCTGCCCTGTGAGGTACAGGCGGGAGGAGGAACAGCCTCTGGCTGCCCTGTGAGGTACAGGCGGGAGGAGGAACAGCCTCTGGCTGCCCTGTGAGGTACAGGCGGGAGGAGGAACAGCCTCTGGCTGCCCTGTGAGGTACAGGCGGGAGGAGGAACAGCCTCTGGCTGCCCTGTGAGGTACAGGCGGGAGAAGGATTAGCCTCTGGCTGCCCTGTGAGGTACAGGCGGGAGGAGGAACAGCCTCTTGCTCCCCTGTGAGGTACAGGAGGGAGGAGGAACAGCCTCTGGCTGCCCTGTGAGGTACAGGCGGGAGGAGGAACAGCCTCTGGCTGCCCTGTGAGGTACAGGCGGGAGGAGGAACAGCCTTTGGCTGCCCTGTGATGTACAGGCGGGAGAAGGATTAGCCCCTGGCTGCTCAGTGAGGTACAGGCGGGAGGAGGAACAGCCTCTGGCAGCCCTGTGACGTACAGGCGGGAGGAGGAACAGCCTCTGGCTGCCCTGTGAGGTACAGGCGGGAGGAGGAACACCCTCTGGCTGCCCTGTGACGTACAGGCGGGAGGAGGAACACCCTCTGGCTGCCCTGTGAGGTACAGGCGGGAGGAGGAACAGCCTCTGGCTGCCCTGTGAGGTACAGGCGGGAGGAGGAACAGCCTCTGGCTGCCCTGTGAGGTACAGGCGGGAGGAGGAACAGCCTCTGGCTGCCCTGTGAGGTACAGGCGGGAGGAGGAACAGCCTCTGGCTGCCCTGTGAGGTACAGGCGGGAGGAGGAACAGCCTCTGGCTGCCCTGTGAGGTACAGGCGGGAGAAGGATCAGCCTCTGGCTGCCCTGTGAGGTACAGGCGGGAGGAGGAAAAGCCTCTGGCTGCCCTGTGAGGTACAGGCGGGAGGAGGAACACCCTCTGGCTGCCCGTTGAGGTGCAGGCGGGAGGAGGAACAGCCTCTGGCTGCCCTGTGAGGTACAGGCGGGAGGAGGAACAGCCTCTGGCTGCCCTGTGAGGTACGGGCGGAAGGAGGAACAGCCTCTGGCTGCCCTGTGAAGTACAGGCGGGAGGAGGAACAGCCTCTGGCTGCCCTGTGAGGTACAGGCGGGAGGAGGAACAGCCTCTGGCTGCCCTGTGAGGTACAGGCGGGAGAAGGATTAGCCTCTGGCTGCCCTGTGAGGTACAGGCGGAGAAGGAGCCGCCTCTGGCTGCCCTGTGAGATACAGGAGGAGAAGGAGCCTCCTCTGGCTGCCCTGTGAGGTACAGGCGGGAGGAGGAACAGCCTCTGGCTGCCCTGTGACGTACAGGTGGGAGAAGGAGCCGCCTCTGGCTGCCCTGTGAGGTACTTGCGGGAGGAGGAACAGCCTCTGGCTGCCCTGTGAGGTACAGGCGGGAGGAGGAACACCCTCTGGCTGCCCTGTGAGGTACAGGCGAGGAGAAGGATTAGCCTCTGGCTGCCCCGTGAGGTACAGGCGGGAGGAGGAACAGCCTCTGGCTGCCCTGTGAGGTACAGGCGAGGAGAAGGATTAGCCTCTGGCTGCCCTGTGAGGTACAGGTGGGAGAAGGATTAGCCTCTGGGTGCCCTGTGAGGTACAGGCGGGAGGAGGAACAGCCTCTGGCTGCCCTGTGAGGTACAGGTGGGAGGAGGAACAGCCTCTGGCTGCCCTGTGAGGTACAGGCGGGAGGAGGAACAGCCTCTGGCTGCCCGTTGAGGTACAGGCGGGAGGAGGAACAGCCTCTGGCTGCCCTGTGAGGTACAGGCGGGTGGAGGAACAGCCTCTGGCTGCCCTGTGAGGTACAGGCGGGAGGAGGAACAGCCTCTGGCTGCCCTGTGAGGTACAGGCGAGGAGGCCTGGAATGGCCTTGAGCAGTGTTGAGGGAATACAGGCTGAATGGGGACAGCCCCGATCCACAGTCGAGCTGGTTATGTGATTTACAGCAGTTTGGCACAGTTTGTGCTGAATCAGGGAAACTGACCAGCTTCTGGCCCTCCTCCAGCCCAGGGCCTCTGGCCCGGTGCCATTGTCACTGCGTATAAAGCCACACCTCTCTGTGGGTCAGAGGGAAGGTTCTCCCTATCTCTCCCCCACACTCCCTCCCTCCCTCCCTCACTCCCTCGCTCACTCTCTCTCTCTCTCTCACACTCGCTCGGTCGCATTCCCACAGTCGGAGGAGAGCAGTTTGCCTGTGAGAAATTTCTGGAACTCTCTGCCCGCTCCTGGCAGTCAGTAAGTTTGTGCCGGGTGGACTTTTGCCTGCTCTGTCTGTGTGTGTGTGTGTGTGTGTGTGTCTGTGTGTGTGTGTGTCTGTGTGTCTGTGTGTGTGTATGTGTGTCTGTATGTGTGAGTGTGTGTGTCTGTGTGTGTGTCTGTGTGTGTGTGTCTGTGTGTGTGTGTGTCTATGTGTGTGTCTGTCTGTGTGTCTGTGTGTCTGTGTGTGTGTGTGTCTGTGTGTCTGTGTGTGTGTGTGTGTCTGTGTGTGTGTCTGTGTGTGTGTCTGTGTGTGTGTGTGTCTATGTGTGTGTGTCTGTGTGTGTGTGTGTGTCTGTGTGTGTGTGTGTCTGTGTCTGTGTGTGTGTGTCTGTATGTGTGTGTGTCTGTG